>JAWQRP010000293.1:0-32422 GCA_033557875.1 Quadriops clusia
ACACACAGACACACAGACACACAGACAGACAAAAAAGCAAAAAAGGGCCAAATCGACTCAAAATCGCTCAAAACGTCGAGAATCATCAAAATCTCAAAAATTTTTTTCCGCATGATCACTATACTTTCTCTGCGAGAAAGTAATAAAATGCAATACGAAAAATCATTAAAAAAAACGGAAGGGAGGAATTTTTAATTGCTTACAAACAGTCATATAACTTTTAAAAACAATATAAAGTAAATATAGAAATATGAATAGATTGTTGTATTTATTATTAAATATTATGGTACAAAGTTGGCAGCAGATACAAATGCACAGTACTTTACTTTATATTAAAATCTGACATTTTTGTTTAAGCAGTATTTAAGTGTGGATTTGAAAAGCGAACATAGATTTCTATTTAATTCTATTCATATAAAATGAAGTAAAACAAAAATATTTCAAATATACAGATTACAAGTTTTAGGGATTATTATCAATAATTTTGGCAATGTTGGTAGCAGATACAGGGTGTTCAGGTGAATACGTAACGCCAAAAACGCGGCGTTGTTTGATCTAAAAAGAGGCGGCAAAAGCGCGCCAAAGAAGCTGCAGTTTTTATGTTACATATTCATCTAAACCCCCAGTACAAGTCCATATGTTAAAATGTTTAAAACTGACACTTTTTATAGTGTTAATAAAAACATGGTTGGCCACGATTCAATCACAAAGCTTTCTGGATAAAAAACTATTATAAGTAAATTAGTTAAAAATAAGGAAACAACAAAGATTAATTTGGTTATCATAGGTTTATTTCCTGCTTGTGTCTTCCAGCAAAACCAGGTATGTCAAATTTTGATATTCTGGGAATAACACGTTTACACAGCAAATTATCACAATTTAAAAACATTTTCTGTCCTATTGAGTCATATCGAAGACTGTTATAAAACAATTTTTTTCTTTAGTATTGCCACTATTGTCCTATTTCATAGCACCATTGAATTTTATGAGATTTTAGGTCGGAAATTGTAATACCACAGAATAAGTACGGGTCATTATATCGTCATCTAGTAAGAACATTGACGTAACCACAGAGTGACGTAACTATAAAAATCGTAGTTGTGCAAGAGGACAAAACAGAAATTTCAATTACTTAAAACTTCTATTACAGAAAGAGTAGTTGGCCGAGAATATTGACGGCTCTGAAAATAATAAAAGGTCAAAAAAACAATAAATTTAAAAATAATAATTATAGTTCTGACGATGAAGAACTCATTCTTGTATTCGCTATTAACCCTTTCGCTGCTCTACACGTATATATTCGTAAAAAAAATATGTGCATCACGCTCAGAGCGAGTATTTTCGAATCTCGTTTTAAAATAGTTTCCTGCTCAACACGACTATATTTTCTATATATTACGTACGTAAGGAAGCGTACGAGTGTGTTCAATCCTGCATTTTTGATATTTCGCTAAATCAGCAGCTTAATCATGCACTTGTCGAAATATTTGTTATAAGTAAATATTTGAAAAAAAATATGAATTTTATATATGTATCTCGAAACCCGCTACCTTTAGGTCCCGAGCATGCCGGATAAAGGACGTTCGACTTTACGCCAAACCGTGAAACACGAATAAACTCGCCTCATCGACGTACGTCAAACTGCTCAACACGAATAAACTCACAGCCACTGAAATATATGCGCACAGCGATCGCAAAATTTCAAAACGTGTTGCGCAGGGAAAGGGTTAAATATTTAAAAAGTTTTAGGGATAATTATGACACAATGTTGGCAGCAGATACAAATGCATAGAACAAAAATTCTGACATTTGTGTATAATCAGTATTAATACAATAATATCATAGGTGGTTATGATTCAACCACAATGCTCTCTGGGAACAAATGACAACAATAGCTGTCACATTTATATCGTTGATTGTTTGTTAAAATTTTAAAGTGGTTATTGTTGAAAATTAAATGTTAAAAAGAACAAAGATAGATTAATTAGTCCATCTTCTGCTTGTGTCCATAAAAAAGTAAGTAGGTATATCAAATTTTGATGAAATAGTATCAAAATACATATACGTCTAAAATTCTTATTTTAACCCTTTAGCTACGATTATATATCCACAAAACCGTTCCGCGGAACGTAAAAAAATTTTTTGGAAAAAGTAGATGAGGGTTATCATAAAGTCTTATAAATGATAAAAATTAGATTTCGAAGTTATATCGCCCTAAAATTTTGAACACAATTACAGTTCGGTTATGAAATTCTACTCGGTAATGTTCGGCGCGCACTTAATCGATTATTCAAATGTCTCACAATATAATTTACTAAAAAAATATCAGATAAGCCGTGCAGAGGTTTATTGTTCCATCGAAAACTCAATTTTTGCAACTTTGTGCCTTGCCATGAAATTTGCAAGGTCCATTTATGTACACTAAAGATACCTTAGTGAAACAAAACGCAGAAAATTTCATTTCATTCATTTACAACACTTTACGATATCTTTGCAGATCTATTTTGATAGGAAGTATGTGTGATATTATTTTTGTATTCATTCATCAATTCAGAAGTGATACTATAAGGAGCAGGGTTCAAAGGTAAAAGCAGGATAATCTCTGCCGGGTCAACTACTAAATTATACATAATAATAGAAGTACAATGTATGTAATTAGGTTTATGATTGTTATGCCATAAAACGAATTAGAAATTGGCAATTTTAATTTTTACAAATCTTGAAATACTGTTAGTGAAAAAAAAACAAGTTTCTATTCTTTTCTATTTTCTACACGAACTGATTGAAAGAAAAAAGACTAGGGTAAGGAAATAAAGGTTTAACATAAAACTGAAAACATATTCGTACCGATATCCAAGTAACATTCTTCGGTAATTACTACAATACAAGACGTTAACAACAATAAAATATATAGTCAGTTACACATTAAATGAGACTGGTGATAGTTGATTCTACCAAATGATACTGTTGTTTGGGCTGGAATAAAAGCCTATAGCTTTGCTATTCGGTTTATTTTAAGGGGACTATAGTTTCAGATTTTATAAACAAGGCTTCAGCAGGTGCTTCAGTCGTAGATATTGTTATTGTGGGAAATTCTCATTTGAGTTGCAATAGACTGTACCTTGAACTAAATAAATGTAACAAAACTACGTGCCTATATAGAAAAGACGCAACATTATAAATAAAATGTGATTATAAGTAAATCTAGACAAATTTGATTTAACAGCTAGTTTTGGACTGGAATACCAGTTGTCAGTGTAAAGGAGATGTCCTTTTTGCATATAGTTCACCGTAAGTTTTTTTTATTACAGTGCCGGAAACACCTCACGGGCCATGTCGCGGAATGTCGATTTCAGAGTCGGTGAACACTTGCATCTTCAAAATAATTCCTGTTTCACAATAACATAACACGAAAATCTGTATTCCAAATCGATGCCTCTTCGATGGAACAAACTGCTTGAAGTGCAATCTACCCTTGAACAATAGCAAAGATTCGTCGATAACTAATTTTTGAAAAGGACGGAAAAATGTTGAAAATTTACCGTTAAGTTTTCAAATATTTGTCTTATTTTCTACAATACATCGTTATTGTCTGGTCTATTGTTGTTATCTGTAAAATGTAAATAACATAACAGTTGCAAGAACCTATCCCTGGTCATGTACTTCGGGATAAAACTACTGGCAATAATTGGATCTATTGACCAGTATTCTGAAATTTTATGATTTTATGTGCGGCATTGATAAAACTATTGCGAAAAAACTGTACAGTTCATCAACGTTAGTGGCTACCCATGTTTTCCTTTTTGCTATAGGTTCCTGGTCGGCACAAAATTCCTGATACTTGTTCGTTTCATTCACAATTGTTGTCATCGTGGGCACATCAAAAAGTCAATAACCGTATAGTTTTTTCGCAATAATTTTATCAATGTCGAATATCAAAAAACATAAAATTTCAAATTACAGGTCAACAGATCCAATTATTGCGAGACCAGAGATAAGTTCATGCAACTGTTATGTTATTTACATTTTACGGACAACAACAATCTATCAGACAATAACGATATATTGTGAAAAATAAGACCAATATTTGAAAAAATAAACGGTAAATTTTTAACATTTTTCCATCCTTTCCAAAAATTAGTGACCAAAAAAATCATGCAATTATTCAAGGATAAATTACATTTCAAATAGTTCATTTCATCGAAGAGGCATCGATTCGGAAGAAAGGTTTTCGTTGTGCGATTATAAAACGGGAATTATTTAGAAACTGCTAGTATACGATACATCGGCTCTGAAATTGATATTCCGTGAAAGGGGTTTCCGGCGCAGTAGTAAAAAAACTTATGGTGAACTATGCAAAAACTTGGAACTCTGACTGCAGCTAGACCTGAAAGACAGTCTATGAACGTAATTGATCGTTTCATAGAAAAACATTATCTTACAAATGTACAAATGCACAGTTATGTTATATAGTTTAGTTCAAGTTTTATTTCCCAACCCAAAAAGTGAATCTCTAAGACCCGGTTGCATAAAAGAGTAACCGCAAATTAAGCTGAATAATTCGGGGTTATGTATCAAAAATAGTATAGCATAACTCTGAGTAAAATTTAACTCTCTTATATGCAATTGGACCTTAGACTTTTTACACGGAACTCTCAATTTACATGATTTGTGAGTTAGGCGAAACATCACGAAACTCTGTTATAAAAGTTGTCTAAACAATCATAAATTACGTTCGTATATGCAATATGTATGTCTAAATCATAGTAGAAGTTCATATTTTACAATAAAAAATAGAATCATCGATAAACGGCACTCGTTCCCGGCTTAGATTACCAGATCGCTTATTGACGACAGCCGTACCTCACGAAAGTTTTGATGCGTCGTCTATTGACGACAGCCGTAGCGAAAGGGTTAATAAAGTTTTATATATATATCATCTTGTGGAACAGATATGTAGATGACATCTTGTGTGTTTGGGAGGGTAGTAGCGACAGATTATTAGAATTTCTTAACTATATTAATTCGTTACATTATTCTATTAAGTTCACAATGGAACTTGAAAGTCAACAATTAAACTTCTTGGATTTGACTATATCAAGGGATGTATATAATAATAGATTTAAATACAATATCTATAGAAAAGATACATTTACAGATGTTATCATTCCGGAGAGCTCTTTCCATTGTATTAACCACAAGCTTTCCACCTTTAGAGCTTTAATTTACAGAGTCAATAATATACCTTTAGATGTTTTAGAATACAATGCAGAAATTGATATTATAAAAAATATAGCATGCAAGAACGGTTACAAACCTTCATTGATTGATAAAATGAATAAATAATTTTTAGATAAAAGAATTAATAGGAACAATTCAGGGGAAGCACCAATTGGGAGTGGAATTGTTGCGAGGAATTCGAGTGCGGGGGTTGAATGTGGTAACTATAGGGCGATTGATTTTAATTACACTAGACTGTATAAATTAAAAATGATTTTTTATAACTCTAATATTAATCCAACTTTCAAAAATAAAAATTCTTTAATTGCTAAATTGAATAATACCAAAGAAACCGTTGATAATATCAATAAGTCTGGTGTGTACAAAGTGACATGTCCGGAATGTAATGTAGTTTATATTGGTGAAACAAGTAGAACCTTAGAAATTAGAATGAAGCAACATATCAATGATAAAACTAATTCAGAGGTAGACAGGCATTCCCTAATGTCGGGTCACGTTCTAAAAATGAAAGACATTGACCTATCGAAACAAGAAAACAATCTTAAGAGAAGAAAACTCTGCGAAGCTAGATCTATTTATTTGGAGGAAATGAACAATGATAGCATTTGTATAAATAAACAGGTTGAATTGGGTTTTGAGCCCCTGTTTAAGTTGATTTAAAATTTGTTGTGGATGTGGTTGTTACGTCGTTTTCTCTCGGTTGCGAAGGTTTCTTTATTTAATGCATAGTTCAGGCACTTGACTTTGGATGGTGCGGTAAACCTTATTCCTTGTATGTTGAATGTCTTTATAAAAAAGATTATAATTTAGGTAGACCAATTTGCACATGTTTGTTGAATTTCATTTGATGTCTTATACTAAGTAATGTTTAGTGTAAAATTGAATAACTTTTACTCCTGTTTATTTATTATTTTGACTCACTTCAGTTTAATATAATTTTTGACTTAAGGTATGTATTGTTCGGGGTTGTTTATGTTGTGGCAATTGGGGGGGTTAGTTTAAATAATGGGTGGGTTTAATTTGTTAAAATTTTATCTCGTTGTACTTGTTTTGCATTTGGAGTGTATCTGTTTTTGTTTTTATAGTACTGTTTTTTAATGCTAAATAATTTGTTTGTAAAATGTACATTATTCATATTTGATGGTCTCTTCTTTATTGTTCTTCTAGTCGCCGGAAGAAGGCCATAGAGGTGGCCGAAACGTAGCGACCTCAAATATATTATAGAAATCAAGTACGTCTATGATTTTCACCTCTCATAATATATTTACTCAGGCACCTCAACCTCCAGAGGCTTGGGAAGGAATCCTGGATGCTACCAACGAAAGAGATGAATGTTATTCCCACCATATGGTCCTCCAGCATATTGTTGGCTCCGAAGACTGCCTATTTCTAAACGTTTATACCCCAGAAATATCAGGAAACCCCTTAAAACCAGTCATGGTTTGGATCCACGGAGGTGGTTTTACATCAGGCTCCAGTAAAACAGAAATCTATGGTCCCGAGTTTTTGATAGCACAAGATGTAGTTCTTGTCACCGTCAATTATAGAATTGGGCTCTTGGGTAAATCCTTATCTTGAATTTATTTACTTTAGCCCCCAATACTCACACAAGGTTGTTTACAGGTTTCCTAGCCTTAGAGGATCCTTCTTTAGGAGTACCCGGAAACGCTGGCTTCAAAGATCAAGTGATGGCTCTAAAATGGGTGCAGAAGAATATACAGCAGTTTGGCGGAGACCCAAAAAATGTTACCATTTTTGGTGAGAGCGCAGGAGGAGCATCAGTCCATCTGCTAATGCTTTCTCCGATGGCCAGAGGCTTGTTTCACAAGGTAATCGCCCAAAGTGGATGTGCTATCAATCTGTGGGCTCGAGGTTGCAAATGCGCAAAAACTGTAGCCGATAAACTTGGATTTGATGGTAAAGATGAGATTGAAATATTGAAATACCTCCAGGAGATTCCTGTCGACAAAATTATAGAAGCCCAAGATAAATTATATGATGTAAGACTTCTTAACTAATTTAATTCCCTTAATTTTGTTCTTAATAACTATATACTCATTTTCATCTATATACATATTTTCTAGGGTGTTACAGCAGACTTAATAAGACCCATTGGCTTTACTATAGAAAAAGGTGGAACAGAAGAAGCCTTTCTTGCAGAAAATCCCCTGAATATAATGCTTTCGGGAAATTACACCAAAGTTCCACTAATGGTAGGATACACCAATAGAGAGGGAATCCTTTTCGATATCAGCTACCAAAGGTCCAAAGAACCAAGGCTAATTTCCGATTTTGAGCAGTATGTTCCATATCATATGAACGTGAAACGAGGCAGTGATTTATCTGTTAAAATTGCTCAGAAAATAAAAGATTTCTACTTTGGTGATAGGGAAATCTCGATGGAAAACATCGATGATGATTATGTCATGCGAACTGATATTTTCTTCTTAAGAGGCATCTACAAAACCGTTATAAATCAACTAGCTACATCAGCCACTCCAATTTACTTATATCGAGTGACTGTTGAGAGCGAACTTAGCTTTTACAAAAAGTTCGCAAACACAACAGTTAAAGGTAAATATATTCAGAAATACAAATATTCTGATATATGGTATATTGTATTTTCTTATAGGCGTGTGCCACGCTGATGAACTGGGATATTTGTGGAAAATGTCAATAACACCCCCTGTAACCGAAGGAAGCCTTGAAGATAAAACTATTCGTCGAATGACTAAGCTTTGGGCTACTTTTGCAAGAAACAGCGACCCAAATCCACTACGAAAGGAACCTCTCATCCCAGTTAGCTGGAAGCCTGTCAAAGAAAAAGAACTTCACTTTTTGGAGATAGGAGAGGAACTCACCACTGGAGTAAATCCAGAAACGGAGAGAATGGCATTTTGGGATGAAATATATTCCCTTGTGCCCAGTCCTCTATCGAAATTATAAGGAAGCTTTTATGTTTATACTGCCCGATTATTAAACCAAATGTTAAGAATATTTTAGAAATAATGTATCAAAAATGCAGTACCTATTTTAATAATAACGAACTTTCATCACATTTCATTTATAAAACCTTCTAAACTTTGGAATTTGTAAGATACGCCTTTATTATATAATCGTCTAGTCACCATTCGATAACATTAATAACAAAGACACTTGTACAAGGAAAACTGAATTCTAATAAACGCACAGTGCAATGTAATTTGTTTTTAATTTATTGATATAGATAAGTGTTACTTATAGTGAATTGCAATATGATTGCAAGTACTTGGTGATACTGCAATTTCAAATTTCAATAAGATTAAATGATTATGTTACATAGAAAAGATAAAATGCATACGTCTATGTACAAGTATAGGTATAAACAAGCTAAAAATAGGCAGCGTTTGACAATTCTGAAGAAATTGATTTAATACTACCTAATCTTTATGTATTTAATTCCAATACCATTAATTATTAAAAAATCACAGAAATTGCGTAGTAGACGTCTTGAAATTTTTAAAGGTACTTGACCTTTGTATTGAAATCTAGATGGCCGCGAGGAACGCTTTATGAGGAGTTCTCACGAGAAGTCAGTTCTTGAATATCTAGTAATAATAAAATTAATTCCCGAATCTAATAAGGATACAGACCCCCTGTACCCCTTTTATAGTGTATTTGAACTTCTAACCTTTTCGAAGAACGAATATGTCTACAAGTTTTATAAATGCATAATGGGTCCATAAATACAGGAATATTAAGTTCGGCTGAAAATTCAAACTTTCGGTTGCCTATGTCGCAGTGACTGTTAACACTCCAGTATTGGATTTATATTAAGAAGAAAGTCACGTTCAATAGAATTTAACTTTATTTTTTTATAAATTAAAATTCAAGCATACTGTTTGCTACAATTAACTGTTCTGTTTCTTTTGGTGAGATCTATTGAACCATTAAAGAAATACGGAAAATTGCGTGATTTCACGTTTATCTTGTTTCTATCTGTTTAAAAAGAAAATATAATTTAATTAAAAGTGCTTCCTTATTGGTATTGCGAAATGAATAACTTAGACGTTCAATTTAATAACGTCACTATCACTATCAAAAAAAGCTATCCATCTTTCAACATTTGACCTTCAATAATTAATATGTCATCTTTGAGAATTATATAGAGAGACTAAATACACTCATATTTTTATTTAACTGTGGGGTACAGATGGGCCTAGAACGTTAAATGTTAAATGCATAAACAATCTTAAAACGATTCCGCTAAATGAAGAAAATTTAATTTGTTAAAATTTAGGATTATAAAGCTATTGTACCATAAATTTGCCTCAAGAGACAAAACCAGCAAATACAACACCTTCCAGTCTAATATTTGTACAAGTAATTGTAAATTTTAGGTTTAACATGTGGAACAAACTTATAGATATATCGTTTATGGGTGCAGCTATCAAACTATAAATACTTACTCCTGCATGATTGAGGTTTAAGATTGTTGGAATATATTTCGTTCTTTTAGACATCTGCTATTTACTCTATATTATGCAATCCTAGAATATGTATCTCAAGTTTAATTTAAATAGATATAGCAAAGGAAAGTTTCAAAATTCACAATTAGCTATTCGGTTTTGTTCGCGTATCGTATTTTCACTTTTATCAAAGCGGAATTTTTAGAATTTCTTCCTCATAAGATACGAAGCACGTGCAATAGAATACTTTTTTGTCGTGCTATTTTCTTATCGGTGAAATTGTTAAACAATGATCTTAGAGTTTGTCAATATTAAGCAAAAATTCTATTTGAGTATCATACATCAATAAAATTTTAATTACGCAAGTATAGATGTTATTTTCACATCATATTTTATTCTGAAGTACAGACGAATCAAGCATAATCTAAAATCCAGACACGTTTGATAAATCTTGCCGTAAAAAAGATAAATTTAGGTTGTATTTTATTTTCAATATTTTTTCTAACTTATCAGTTGTTTTAAATAAGTATGCAAAATACACCCAATGAGCCGAATGTACATATATTTATCAAATTGCGTTATCAAGTGCAATGAACCTATTTGATATTTGTTCGACTTACATCTTAAGTAAAGATTAAATGATTTTCGCAAAAAGAAAGAATCCCGTAATTATAAACGATAATAAGTCGAATTTTGAGTCACGATATTACAGTACCTGTACCAAATTTTTTAATTTTTATTTTGAAATACGTTTTAGAAAATCCATATATTAAATTACTTCAAATAGGAATGTTTGAAATTGAAGTATTTAATACATAGCTTATTTCAACATCTTTGATGTTACTACAAAGAATACATTATTCGTGTTAAAAATTGGAAAATCCCATTACTATCGCCATTTCAGGCACATTGCCTCTAGATGCATAAGCACAAAATAAGATAACGCCCCAGAAATCTATGTGTGTCAGAGGCAAAGGAGAAAAATTGCTCTATGTGTTCAACCTGGTTTTAAATATTATCTTAAGTGTTCGACATTTTTACGAAAAATCTTTATTGTATAAATGTGGCCCCGAAGAATAATAGATGGTACTCATTCTTATCTGGCAGAGGTGTGAACATTCCCAGTACCCCCAGCTTCGTGTAACCTAGTTATAATCCGCACATTGTGCAACCGAGACCGTTTAAGGAATAATGTGTACCACTAGGGTAAGTTGACATAAGGTTGAGCTTAAGCTTTCAGCTGGTAATTCGTTTAGTTTTTATCTAGAAATATTTCGGCAATCGATTTGTTTTGCTTGTGTACCTTTATTTGATCGTTTGGAAATGGGTCAATATTTGGATTCCTGCTTGTTGCCTTAAAGCATCAATTATCTCGAAATTGATAAAAAAAATTAGCTAATGCCTTCAGACCGCTTGTTATTTGAAGAGTTGTACAATTTTCAGCAGTACTAACAAAATTTATGTATTTTTTTAAAGATAAACTTATAGTGACTAAAAGACTTTAGGTTAATTAAAAAAACATAAGCATAAGTTGTGAATATTGAAATATGACACCTAGGGTAAGTGTTCATATTTCAATTTCCACATTTCTAATTTTTTTTGCTTTAAAATACTTTAGTTTCAATATGTGTGGCAGTCCCGCAAGAAGTTAAATTTTTATTTATGGGTTTTGCTTTCAGTTTGTCCATAAATTTTTTATCGTTCAAATTTTATGATCTAAAAAAATCCTTTACTTTCAGATATTTCTGATCTTGCTGCTATTATTTATCGTAATAAATATTACTGCAGCGAAGAAAGAAAAATGTAAGGAAGTAAAAGAATGCTCTCAAACCGATTATGAATCATATGTAGAATGTGTGAGAAAGAGGATGAAGCGTAGCGTTGACTGTTCTGATGATGAAGGTGGTTGCAGTGGTCCAGAATGCTCCAGTAGCTGTAACGATTGCGATTGCAATTATTGCGAAGAGAACCAGTGCGAAAGTTCTTGCGCATCTTGCTGTTCTCAGAGAACCTCTTGCACAACGCACCATTGCTGCCACAAAAAATGCCATGCTCAGTGCAGAACCACTGGTTGCAGGAGGGATTGTAGGCGATCTTGTACAGATAAAATAAGACTTGTAGATAGAGGGGTGCAAATAATCGATGTAAATGGAGGTGGTGCTTTGACGTCTAAGGGATCCCACAACATAACAACTATCATCAATTTGAAGAACGTTGTCAATAATACCAATTTAATTGATATGCCCGTTCTTGTTAATAACACAAATATTAATAACATTACGCTTCAATCAGAAAGCGCTGGAGTCGGTGGTGGCGGTGGTAGTATTATTGGCGGTGGTGATAGTAGTGTTGTTTATCCCCCTTTACCACAACCTTATCCTCCTATACCACAACCTTATCCACTTACAGGACCATCATCTTGCTGCCATGTTATTAGTCCTCGGCAATGTGCTCCGATTAACAAGTACCCCTTTATGAGGTGTTACCATTTGCGCAGTAGAAAATGCGGTAGCTTTTGCTCAGCTCCAATCGTTCACGAACAACCCCATCAAATCTGCGATGAAACCCCTCAAGGAGTAGATGGTTGCCACAAGCAAGTGGTTTATATACCCCAGCCCCAACCTAGATGCTGGTCCACATCTTCTTGGCCCTTTGTGTCCTGTGGAATTTCATCAAATGTAAATTGTGAAGGATGCTATTCAAAAGAGAAAACTTCCTGTTCTTCGTCTTGCTATGATGATGGGTTTTCAGCTGGACCGATGTATAGACATGGGCCGTTTTATAGATCAGGATATTCACCCATCCCGTCTTGCCTACAAACAGGTAATTTTAAATATTATATTCTACCAAACGAAGATTATCTACTGTTTTTATTTCAGGCTCCTGTGGCTTAGGGTATGGATATGGGGGTCCATTTATGGGCGGGGGATTCCCGATGGGAATACCCGGACTAGGATATGACCCTAGCACATATGAATTCAATAGCATGGTAGAAGTTGGCTCTAACGCCGTTCCCAATAACACAAAAGTTGTAGATGAACCTCCAATACCATACCCTTTTCCTGGAATGCCCTACCAAAATTTCAACCCCTATATGATACAACAATACGGAGACTTGAACCCATTTGTAAACTATAGAGCACTATACACGCCACAATTTGACCCAAAATCCGCAGTTTTTTCTCCTCAAAATAGTGATGAATTATCGGGGGAAATGGACAATCATATTGACCCTAGCGCGCTAACTCCAATAAGTCCTTCAGCTACACCTTTCCATCCTGGTCCTATGGTGAGAATTCAGGTTGATCGCGACCAGCAGTACAAATCTCAAGCACAAATTGAAATAGAGAAGGATGCGGAAGACAATAATGCTAATACTTATAAAGTTAGTGCATAGTATCAAATAGGTATGTTTGTAAACTTCAAGCTTGATTAATAATAAAATTCAATTTATTTTTTTATAATAATGTTATAAATATTAATAAAAAGTATTAGTAATTCTATTTTGTAATAATGCTTAATTATACGTATATTTTTTTATAAATTATGTACTTATATTTTATATATACCAGCAAATAAAGATACTTCTAAATGATATTCGATTGTTTGAAAATGTACTTTTTGTTTAAATGTTTAAAATGTTAAAATATCAAATCCATGTGCCGCAAATAACTCTGAAATTGATGTAAAGGTACACACTAGAGGAACAGATAAGTTTATAAATTCAAGCTTATTAAGTACATAATGCAGATACTACAAAAATGCGATAGTGTTTCGAAATTTTTATGTAAATATTACTTTCTACACAATTCGTTCTTTGTTGCTCAAATTTGGAGATTACCCCTTCGGCAAATAACCGATAACAAAATAACCAAAATTACAACGTAAAGGTATTAGTATTTCTCGAATATCTGGAAGTGGTGCACCTTTAAGGTATGTAAAAATTATATTAAGTACGAATTTCATCTTTTCACGGTATCTAATTCCTAGAAAAATCTACTTCGAAATATTGATAAGGTATAACTCCATAAAAATTGATAGGATAAATTTTACAGATGGGTTTTTCCACAACGATAATATTCTTTTTAACGGTCTTATGCGTAATTTCGTTGGCCTATGAGACCAAATACAAATGCGACGACGAAGGTTGCGAAACATGCGTAGGCCAAGTTTGTACCAGAACCTGTACAGGACCAGCTTGTGAAGACTGTCCAAATGGAAAATGTTGTGATGCCAATAAAAACTGCAACATGTGCAGGAATAACGTCTGTTGTTCCACAGATTCTTGTTACAATAATCTTCTCAGTTGCGTTAATACTTGTAGAAATCTCGACTGCGAAATAAAATGTTCAGAAAAGGTTAACCCAACAAACGTTCCTACCATTGACGTTGCAGACGTTAAACATACAGAAAACTCAGTATCTTCGTGCATAGGATATGCTTGCTTGCAGACATCTTGTACGGGAAATTGCAATTCCTGTCCTAGTGGAAGATGCTGTGATGGTTCCAATTGCAACATTTGCCAAGGGAATACGTGCTGCAAAACGAGAACTTGTAATAATTGTTTTCGCCAATGTCGATCCACCTGTCAATATGCCAGTTGTTATGGAAGTTGCTACAATAATTGTCTCCAAGAAAAAAGTACTTGTTACGAAAGCAGTGGTAGCTGCAATGATAACCAAGATGTAGTTGTTGGGAAAATAATACTGAAACCCACAAAAATGAAAAGGATTTACAATGTGACTACGTCTATTAATATAACAAATTTGATTAACAACACGAATGAAATTGACCACCCTGTTGACGTTAATAATACAAACTACAATAACTATGATGTTAATGTAACACTTGGACAAAAGCAAAACTCTAATGAATTTATTCACCCAAGGCCACCACAACCAAAGCCTCCATGTTGTGTGATTTTAAGTCCTCCATCATGCTACTCAAGTGATGACGGAAGAATTTGCAATAGAACGAAACATAGAGCTTGTGGAAACATTTGCCTATCACAAATGAACAATTACCCTTGGCCAACTACGTATAGTCATTGTTATCAAACATATTACTATCCATACACATACTGCCCAAATGCTACCGAACCTAGTAAGTTTTTCAATAATGTATTTATTTAATGATATGAATAAATTAAATCTAGATAATTTTCTTTCAGATTGCGATGCCTGTTACAACTGTCCAGGTCTGGCACCCTCCGAATGTGTGAAGAACACCAGATGTCCACCACAATGCCGAAAACTTTTAACACCTCCAGAGATACCAATGCCGACTTTTCCATACCCTCAACCCCCAATTCCATTCCCAGTTGTCCAACCTCCAATAGTTCAAAATCAGCCATCTTTACAAAATGTTAACTTTGAAGTGCAGAGTTTACCTCAACAGACCGTTATTCAAAGTCAACCGTCTTTTCCAGAAACCAATATCCAATTCCAATCTTTACCGCAAGTTTCCACTTTTCAAATAAGTCCAATTCTACAAGCAGTTCCTTCTCCTCAAATAAATTATGTACAAGCTCCTCAGCCGGTACATACTCAACAGATTGTGTATACTAACATTCCTCAGCAGGAAATTGGGCTACCTATTGCACAAGTTCTGGAAACCAAAAGCATAGAAGGCAATCGAAATAATATTATACCTGAAAAGGGACAACAAGGTGATATTCAGATACAATTGGTACAACAACCAAGTCTTCCTGCAATCCAAACAACACAATCAATTAATCCTGCTTCGTTAAACGAACAATTATCAAAATTAGTCCTTGTGATCCCACAAGATCTAAATTTACAAAGAATGAACAATGCAAATTCTCAACAAGTAGTGTTGGTAGCCAACCCAATTGGCGTAAGTAATCCATCCAATCCACAAAACGCAAATAATTATTTCTCCCAAGTTTTGCAACCATCGAATGGATTAAATTTGGAAACGATGCATTTCATGGCTAATGTTCAGAATCCTTCTAGATTCGAAAGAAAAAGTAATTCTGCCGTTGAGGACGTAAAAAAGTAAGGGTAACATTTTTGACTAATTGATGATCTCCACATTTACGTAACTACGTAACAGTTTATTTTTTTATTGATAATTATTTTGTAGTGACATTATTATAACAATAATAATTTAGAATTAGTGATACATAATGCTTGTGTCCTGCTTGTTGGTTAAATAAAGATTACTTGCTTTTTCACTAAGTATATATTTTTAATAAGATTACAAAAAAACATCCTTGCACAAATTAGCGACGAATAAATTTCGTAACGACAATTGCATAATGTGGCATTTAGACTATCTGCTAAAATTTGGTCTCGATGACCTTCTAAACTTTCTCAAATATCTAAATTAATAGAAGTAATACATTTATAAAAAATAGCGTCAAGGGAACTAACATGGATTATGATAACCTCCATCTCTAAATAACAACTTACATTTTATAAAATCTCGTTTAGTGTATCTTTTTTCTGTTACTTCTTGGGGAATGTACATTGAATTGAAAAACGTAAGTATATTTCATATAAAACAAATAAGTCCTCCAACGTACCCCTTATAAAATTTACTTGAGTGTAAAGTTCATCTTATTCTAAATACCGAAGTCGGAAAAATTAATCATGACAATTTTCTGACAGAATTTTTGAAATATCAACGTAACTTTAATTACATTTTGGCCAGACTAAAGGTAAAATTTCGCTATTATCTCATCTATCGATAATCTGTTTAGGGTACAAAATATCAAGTGCTCATTTTAAGCAACGATTATATTATCTCTTTTAGATGAAATTCTTGTGGCTGATATCTGCAGTGCTCCCCTTAGCCTTTGCAATTGAACAGAATGGGGATGCTCCAGTGGGAGAACATGACAGTACACCAAATAAAGATGGAAACTCACCTGTCGAAAAACGTCAGGTAGGATGGGGTTGGCCGAATATTCCGAATTACCATCAACACTGTTGCCAAATATTACACCCACCAGCATGTGCCCAGCAATCAGTGTGTCAAATAAGAAGACATTATGAGTGCTCCAACATTTGCAGATCGCCTTATATGCATATTGTTCCGCAACCTCCGCCAATACCTATGCCTCAACCACCAATAATTTCACGACCAATACCTCAACCACCAATAATTTCGCCACCAATAATTTCGCCACCAATAATTTCACCACCAATTTCTAGGCCACCAATAATTTCACCACCAATGCCTCAACCGTCAATACCTCAACCGACGAGATGCATAAATATTCAGCAATATCCTTATCAATACTGTGGCCACTATGCAGCCAGAAGTAAGGAAACAATTTCGTTGTATTTTTTTATCATCTTCATCACTGAATAAATAATTAATATGATTTAACGAATTTACAGATTGTCAGCCTTGTTACTCTTGTGGAAATGGTTTCAATCCAAGCTATTGCAGCCAGCAAATACAGTGCCATTTGGAATGCCGACCAGGCTTTGCCTATGGTCAACAAACGTCACAAGTCCCTGTGTTTCCTCAGTTTAGTGCAAGTCCTGTGACGTCTTTCCAAGCTCAACCAAGCTTCAGTTTCCAGCAGCAGACCGTAGCTCAACCAGAAATTTCCATGGCACAACCCTCTCTTAGTCATTATCAAATTGTCCAACCATCATCTGCAGCTTTGCTCCAAGCTTCTGCATCTCAACCTGTTGTTTCAAATTCACAATTTACACCTATTTTTACTGTCTCTCACCCTAGTGATTCCCAATCCACCCATCAATCCCAAATAACCATCCCCCAAATAACTATTCCCCAATCTTCCATGACACTTCCTCAATCTACCTTAGGTAATTTGATACAGTCTTCCATAGAAACTTACCCCCAGACTTCTGGTATGTCCGTTCAGCCATATGTTGCTGCTGTTCAGCAACCTAGCATTTTCACTTTGAAAACTGTCCAACAGCCAGGTCAACAAATTTTCCTTCAGGCAGCAGATGAAAGGACATTGCCACACACGCAACTAAAATCTCTTCCATCTGCGTCCATCTCACCGGAAATAACATTACACGGATCAGGCGTTGCAAGAAATCCAGATGGAACCACAATTTTTGGCAATAATATGCCTGACATAGTTGCACCGGTCAAACGAGAAACAATAACAGAGGAACAGAATGAAACTGACCCTGAACGAGAAAATTAATGTCCCAAAATGTGCTATTTAAGTCTTATGTTTTATATTAAATAAAAGATTACTTAAAAGTGTTTTATTAACACAGTCTCTGATTACACTTTTACTATGTACATTTTAAAATGTTACCATAAATTCCACATTTTTTAAAGTTAATATTAAAAAATATCAGGATTCAGCAAAATAGGTATAAAATAAACAGTTTTAACATATATAATAAAGTTTCGTAAAATAATAATATTAGATTTTTTCAAACAACACGATTTGATCGTTCATGAACCGTTTAGTTTACGGTACAGGGTTGACCAAGCAATAAAATACATATCAGCAACCAAACATTCAAGTATGTATACAGAATTGCCATACGGCAGTGTAATTTTATAAAAACAGGCTGACCCTGTACCGTACACTAAACTTCATGGACGATCAAATCATGTTGTTGGAAAAATCCTACTAATACATCTACTTTATAAGGCACCGTCCCCTTGCACCATGACAATATTGTTATTTATAACTATAGCAAAAAACTCCCAATTCTTTAATGTATTCAATCAAAGATTATATACTTATATATTCTCAATAATCTTTGATTCAGTCACCAGCATTAACGAATTCCTGGTGATTATTGATTACATTTGTTTTCGTCGTTATCTCTCAAATGTAAGTCTCCTGCTACTGTATAGGCAGTAACATGCATCATTTTCGATTGATTTTTCTTAAAATTTTCAATCACTTTGGCTCTGACTTTTTCAAACTTGTATAAATCTCTGTACAGCGGCCTTACAAACTTCATTCTTCCAACTTCCGAAATCCATTTCAAGATATCGTCAACAACACTTTCCCGGTTTTCTTTCAGGCAAATTCTATACCATCTGAATAGAATTTCAGAGTTTTTTGTGTTTTTAAGGCCGAGTATTTGTTCTAATTTTTCCAATTTGTCCCCCATTAACGCATCTCCTTCGATAAGAAGCTGGAGTAAATGGATGATTTGCTGGGAACTCAAGGACTTAATGTCGTTTTCACTGAACGTCGAGAAATCTTTGTGTATCTTGTCTTTGAGGACAACGCAAATTTCCTCGTGTGACTTGTTATACTTTGGCACGATTATAGGCATCCCTGGCTTATACAACCAACTATCCCAGTCAATTTTCTGTATATCTGAGCAACTTGAAAAATACTCATTAAAAAATCTTTTAAATTCATTGCTATCAATTGACTTGTACTTATACAAATCAAAATAGTTCTTCAAAAATGGTTCAAACTTCTTAGGGCCGCCAACTAGGAACTCCAAATATCGCAAAAATAAGGAACCTTTCTCATATGGGACTTTAGAAAACGAATCGTCAGGATGAACCAGATTTTTTAAGTTCGGTACCAAAGCAGTTAAAGGATTGCTTTCTCCTAATTCGTTGTAAATCTACAAATATTGTACATCAATATTATATTACTAGAAAAAATCGTTTAAACCTACAGTTTCTTTTAAATCCTCTAATCCAGCCAAAGCTTGAAAATCTTCGGCGTCGTGTCCTTGCAACCTTTCAATTATTCTTCTCTCGATAAATACTGTAAATCCTTCGTTTAACCAAAAGTGTTCAAAATTGCTGTTGGTTACAAGGTTACCACTCCAACTATGAGCGATTTCATGAGCTATCACATTAGCCAGGGATCGATCTCCGGCCTTAAAAATGTTCGTGTCTGATTAGTATTCAACTGCAATTATTGTAATTGAATTCTTACCAATAGTGTAGGAGTTACAAAGGTTAAACAAGGGTTTTCCATGCCTCCAAAGGGGAAGCTTGGTGGCAATATGAGTAAGTCGTATCTTCCCCAAACATAAGGTCCACAAATTTCCTCCGCAGTAGTCAGTTGTTTCTCCGTTTCTGCAAATTCATACTCAGCTGCTTCGACGATTTCTTTTTCGGCCCATACAGTTGTACGAGGGCCGACTGTCCTCGAGTCCAAAACTCCACATGCGAAGGCAATAAGGTACGATGGTATTGGAACGTCTTGCAGAAAGTGGAACTCAGTTTTACCATTGGAAAGTTTTGTTTGCTTGGTACTGACTGCCGACATTAAGACTGTGAATTCACTGGGGGCTGTAATCTAGAAATGTTTAAAATAAATATAAAGAGTGATTTTTTTAGTGAAAACTTTTGAAAAATACTTACAACTGCAGTGTATTTTGATTTAACACCAGGAGTGTCTTGTAATGGGATTACTGAACGGCAAGCAATTGGCTAAAATAACAGGGCAAAATATTATTTATTATTTATTTTATTACTAAAAGTATGACTTTAATACCTCAAATTGACTAAACATATAAGGGTGTTTTTTCCCAGTTGTTTGACTGGGACTTAGCCATAAGAGACCAGTTGCAGAAGGACTACTTTTATATAGTACACGAATGTTGTACCTATAAAAATTAATATTTCAATTTTATTTGTACATAAATGTATAATTATGTTTAAAATACTTTATGAAAAATCACTTACTCATCACATTGTCTTTGTGGCAATTGTATAACTAGTTTGGATCCAAATTCTCTGATTGGATCATGTATGGTAAAATGTAGCTTTTCATTTGTTGAAATTTCAACTACATCGTTGATGTTTAAATTTAAACTATCCAAAATCTGAAAATATTAGATCTATAATATATGGCTACAATTCTACTAAAGTAAACAATTTATAAATATGTTGGGTTAATCCGGTCCCGAGGTAATCTCAGTAGAATAAAAGAAGACACTTCTCGGGTATTATTAAATTTTATTTTTGCTGTCGACGTTTCGATGCACTATGATACGATGTAATGATGTTATACTGATAGCTAATTATATGTTGTTTGTGATACCTAGTGTCCTGAAGATGGGGACATAGTGCCTTGAAACGTCGACTGCAAAAATAAAATTTAAAAATACCCGAGAAGTGTCTTCTTTCATTCTACTAAACAATTTATGTTGTTTCACTTACAACTTCATTAACATTAGTATCCTCCTTATGTATGGTTAAATCTACTTGTCCCTCCAACGTTTTGGTTTCAAATTTGATATCTAACGAAAGGCGAATGTGCGTAACACGTGCTAGCTCTAAAAAAATAAATACCATAAGGAGAAAATTCGAAAGTTTTGTAGAGGAGTTAAGAAAGATAGATACAATCCAAATGTGAACGTAAAAAATAAGGAAGAAAATTGTACAAAATATTAAATAACATTAAAGCCCAGAAAAAAATATTTGAGAATATTAAGTTTGCAGGGAAGAAACAGAATTAAAAAGAGTTTACAAATTGATAATGAATATTAAAAATGAGCAGTTGCCAATTTATGTTTATATCTGTGACGAATCACATAGGCTACGATTTTTTGTATTTATTATTCTTAATGTTGGAATCTTGTTTCATTATTGTTCTTCTATATCTGTATAGATTTAACACAGTGGTAAGCTATTGAAAAACAGAAACCAATTCAATATCCTTGAAAAGAAAAGGAATAAAGTTCATTATGATGGAACAGATTGCAGATATTTAATAAAAACCATAACCTAAAACATAACATATTCTATAAAATATACCTGGTCTTGAAAAGGACGATGGGTCCAATGGGCTTAAACTTTTGTCACACATTTTAGTGCTTTCTTCTCTCAACTGCTGTCTCCAAACGATTAGAACTTTAGCTTATCAGTTAATGACAAACATAATCAGGACTGCACACTTAACCAATAACACCTGATATCATAAAATTTGGAAAGTCTCCTGTAATCAATCTAGTGAGTGCATTATTACTATTAATATTATAATAATAAATAATAGTAATAATTTATTATATTTAAAAATATGGATTATCTTAAAGTTAATCTACTTTAAACTGCATACATATGCATGCATTTCTGTATATGTATTAAGCTATCATGGGTATTGTTAATATTAAAGTTTCCTTTATGTATATGCATAATAATTTGATTGCATAATGTTAATATGATATGAATATAACATAAAAAACGTAAATAATAAAAAAAATCATATTTCATTTATATTCTCTCTATGTATTTTGTTCATTTGTATTAGATTTTGAAAAATACCGCCATACACGTTGTAAGTTGGTATTATGTGATTGGTATGAGAATTCTTGAAATGATTTTTTTATAAAATTATATTTAAACGTATATTTATTGATACTGCCCGATATCTAAACTTACCTCTATAATTTCCTCCGCTCTTTTCTTCTTCTGAGTCTTCTTCTCTGGAATCTGCACATGATAGATAGATACTTCTTAATGCATCATCCATTTGTACATAATTAATTTTTCCTTTATCTGATTTTGAGTCTCCAGGTTTCGGCAATAAGATACAATAAGATCCTTATTCATCACATTATTGCTTTCACCCATTTAGCATGATATCCATAACTTTACATTTAAAAAAGCATATGAGATAAGCGATAGGTTTGTTCCATCCCCTACGTCCGACTAGTTCACGTACTAGTCGGACGATCAGAAGTTCTTAAACAAATTACACAGTACATAAATATTTATGAACTGCACATACTGTTGGTGACCTTCTCATCGTTTGACTAATACATGAACTAGTCGGGCGTGGGGATGGAACAAAGCTAATATCTCTGACTTTATCATTAGAATTTATCGTTAGAATTTTCTCAGTTTAGATTCTGACACAAGTTATTATCAAAATTTGTATAAAGTCTGTAAACAACAACTGGAGCAACGATAACTTAACAATTATAAATATTTATCATCCCTTTAATTTAATTTAGAGTCCCAAGTAAATATTAACGTATAGTCACATCATTATTTGTTCAATACATACACTGATAATACAAATTAACTTGTTTAATAATTGTTAAGCATTTAAAAAGCAGTCAGGATCATTTAAATAAAATGAGCGTTTTTTCCACTTTAAAAATATTTATTTACATATTTATACTAAAGAATATGAAATTTGGTAGCTAAAATGTGGGAGCATTCAAATGGAAAAATGTGTCCTCCCGCTTCTTAATCCAATTGAGAAGTTTGCCAACAGATGTTATAGAGTTAGTTATATCAGTTAGCGGCTCTAATATAACGTACAATTCAAAGCCCCTCGTATCCCAAGCTAAAAGGGCTTCATTTGTAGTCCTCTCGAACAAAAGCTTCAGGGGTTGACTCGTGGAATGCATTCTATGATGTGCCTTTTTAAATAACGACAAAAGCAAAGTTTGGTCTACATAAGGAGCACTCAATGACGATTGATGAAACTGAGCTGTCGATTTACATTTGTAAAGATAATGCCTCAGCTCTGGAAATCCGGCAATTGTACACGTTTCCTGTTGCGCATTTAGAGATTCATTTATAGCTTCTAAACAATTCGCTCTCCTTAACTTTTCTACTATTTTTTGTTTGGCTTCGCTCAGTACAAAGAAAACGTTTGCTTCTACTGTTAACAGCAATAAGCACGCCTGACAGTCTTCTGATAAATACGACACATGTCCATACAGAAACCCGCTGGCATCAAATCTTGGCAGACATAATGGTGTCCAACTTTCAGCTGTTTTTAAGCTTTCTGAAGCTTGAACCAAGTTGAAAATTAAATGTAGATCCCCTGGGTGTATGTAATATTTCTTCATTCTCACTAGAGTTATTAACTTATTATTAGCTAAAAGGATTGCAAATACTAGATTCTGAAAAAGAAATAGTAAGTTTAGTTTTGATTTGTGATACTCTAATAATGTGATACCAACTTTAATTTTACTACATGACTGAATAATTGCCGAACTGATGCTGTCTCGAACTGACGAGCTCAAAGGCAAACACTGGATAGCTCCCAAAGTAAATGCAGGTTCTCTTTCTATAAAATTTAATAGGTGATCGATGAGCCTCTCGACCCCAGAGAGAAGCCGCCGTAAGTCATAATTTCTTCTTTGTTCATATATTTTGTTAAGCCTTGTTAATGTTAGAACACTGGCTATTTCGTTAAAAACATAACTGAAAAAGAAAATTAATTAATATTTTCCCTATGTTGTATGAAAATGTGCTTACTTTAACTGAACTAAAATTTGTGAAGCACTTTCAGTAGTTTTGGACACACCCACCAAGATTAAATTGTTACGAACCAGAAAAACAAATTTGGTGTTACCAGCATTGATGGTGTGTAAGATGTCATCTTGATCTTGTACAAAACTGACTAGAGCTTGCATAACGCCAAATAATGTTGCTAGTTTATCTTCATTGCCATATCTAGAATAGAAGTCATTATTATAAATGTACATAATTAATGTACGATTTTATATACCTTGAATATATAGGCTTTCCAGCAGAGCTAAGGACAAATATATGTTTCGGCTTCGAAAGCCAATCCTCGTTTCTTATGTAGTCATCATCCTGATTATTCGAATAAATTAAATTTGATTCTTCGAAACTCTCAACGCTATTGCTAGATTTTAAATTGTCTTGAATACTGTCCTCTACATTGGAATTTTTTATTTCCTCCAAGCTTGAAGTCATTTGCTCTAGGTTATTGCTAGAGTCCGAAGTAACGAGCATACTTTCACTCGCTGCACCCGGTTCCACCTCACAATTAGTCGACATTGTAAAATTTCTTTACGTAATTGGTTTCTCCCACTTCACATTATACCCTATACTTTGTTAACACATTTTGCTACTTGAAACATTTACCTCATACAAGCATAGGATGCTCTCAAAGTATTTCTCAAGAGTTTATACGACTTTTTAAGGTTGACAATTGTTGACGTTAAGAAGACATGGAACACCCAATATCAAATTGCTGGTGTCACTGCTTTTGCGTAGTGAACGTAGACATGACAAATATGTGATGTTTGAGGTTATGTAAAGACATGTGTCAAAGGGCTTATTTAAAACTAATTCTTACAACATTATTAAAGTATTAATATATTAGTTAAGATTTAGCCCAGTTACTTGGAAAAGTAATATTTAACAATAATATTTTTGTAATGTCTATGACAAAAAGGTTTCAGGTTAGTTCGAAACAATAATATTAAACAAAAGCACTTTCATATTTGAATATCTGTATTTTTAGGTTTAAATTCTGAAAAATTGATATTTGTTTTATTTCTTTTCAGCAATGGGCAACATTTGCCAGGATATGGCATATTTACGATGCTAAATGGCAAAACCCATTCGATTCTTCAAAATTGATTATAAAACATTTAACTGGTATTTACAAACCTATTTATCATCCAATGAGTGAGTACATTTTGAATTTAAACTAGTAGCATTAAGGTACATAACTAAATAAGTGAAGGCAACAGGAATTCTTGTACATCATTATTACATTTACAAAAGTAAACACCAATTGTTACTTCACAATTAGAGAGATATTAAGACAAAGGTGTCTTACAAGAATAAAGTGAAAAATGTTTTTAAATAATATATCGAAAAAAAAAAATTTAAGCATACTGAAAAGTACTAATGGAATATAGAGTTATCGCACCGTTTCCGATTTAGTCGCAGTAAGCTAAAACCAGGAAATGACATAAATTTAAAAATGATAAAAAAACCATTGTTCGCCATTACACTATAACTTCAAATTAAAATTAGTACATATTTGAAAAGAAAATTAAATATTTTTTAAATTATATATTTCATGTTAAGGAATATATTCTATATCTTAATTGTTGATCTGCTTAGAACAGCAATCATGTTTATGGCATAAGTCACCACTTGAATTTTATTTTCAAAAGCAAGACTCTATTTTTGTTTTAAAGCATTATCTTTACATACAAATGTATGGTGATTGTACACACCGGATTATTTAGACCATGGCCAGCTAGATTTCTAGACCGTAGTGTCACGGAATCGAATTGTCGGTCTGGAAGTCAGTCTAAATTTGACCGTCGGATCGTTCTGTCTGTCACTCCGTTGTATAGGTCTTAATTCACCCGTTACATTACATCGATCATGTAGGTCTGCGTTGTTGCACGAATGCGTAAAATTACATATTTCATTTAATTGGATTAATAAGAGGCATATGAACTTTTGTATTCTATTCAAGAGTTTTACGGTAATATTGAAAGAGTATATGAAAGAAGGGCCACTAAATTAAACTAATGAAATACTAAAATAAAGAAATAAGATCTCTAGTTTTTAAGAAAGCTAATAAAGGGTATCCCAACACGTGCACCGGATTTAAATTTAAAATTAAACATAGTAAATTATTATTGAATGGAGAAATTTTTATTTATTTAAAAACTAAACATAATGAGGTTAACTATGAAAAATGATATCGGCCAAATGGCCACCGCGGCTGAGCTGACAAACCCTGATTCTTTTGGAGAAATTTTCAAACACTTTTTCCAAGTCAGTTGGCTCAATTTCAGCAATAACGCGTTGGATATCCATTTTAAGTTCATGAACTGTTTGTGGTTTTATAGTGTAAACCTTAGACTTTAAAAATCCCCACAGGAAAAAATCACTGAGGTGTCAAGTTGCAAGATCAGGTCGGCCACTTAACATCACCATTCCTGGATATTACTCGACCCGGAAAACGTTGTGTTAATAAATCAATGGTTTCTCTCGCTACATGGCATGAGGCACCATCCTGTTGGAACCATATTCCTTCGAGGTTTATTTCATCTAATTGGGCCCATAAAAAATTCAATATCATGTCCCGATATCGTACTCCATTTACTGTTAATGCTTCGCCTAACTCATTCTCAAAAACGAATGGTCCAATGACACCTCCAGCCCACAAACCGCACCAAACAGTGACTTTTTCTGGGTGTATTGGCATTTCTTGAATAGCTCGAGGATTTTCTTCAGTCCAAATACGACAATTCTGCGTATTAACAAAACCATTCAAATGGAAATGTGTTTCATCGCTAAAGATAATGTTTTTAAAAAAATTGTCGTTTACTGTTCTGTTTTCCATCGCCCAATTAGCGAATTGTCTCCGTTGCAAATGATCGCCTGGCTTGAGTTCTTGAGTTAATTGTATTTTGTAAGGGTGAAGATGAAGGTCTTTAGTCAGAATTCGATGCAAACTAGACCGCTTAATGTCCAATTGTTGAGAACGATGACGTATTGATGTTCTTGGGTTTTCATTGATACTCGTTCTGACAACTCCAATATTTTCGGTCGATCACACAGGGCGAGGACGCAGTGGAGTTCGTATGTCCATAACCGAACAAGATTCTTCAAATTTTTTAATTAATCTTCGTACGGAGGACTCATTCAGTAAAATATGGATACTAAGAATTGCACGAAGTTTTCGAATAGTCACTGCAAAACTTTCGCCAAATTTATAATGCGGTTTAACTACTAAAATACGTTGCTCTTTGGAATAACGTTCCATTTTACAAAACCTCAGTGACGGTAGATGGCAATTGTTTAAACTTAAGGTATCTAACTTAAGCAACAAAAATATGGCGGGAAATTGAAATCCGGCGCACATGTTGGGACATCCTTTATAAATTTTACATTTTTATTTTTATTTGAATTTTTTTAATTTTCGATCGTTATTAGTTTTGTTATTTTTGCTATCTATACTATTTTTGGATACTTTAGAATAATTATTTAAGAACATATTGCACATAACTGTGGCGGTCTTTTCAGTTAATTTAGAGCAAAAAAATTAAAGTACAACAGACGAAGAACTATGTAAAGAATAGTTTAGTCGCCAGTGAGGGTATAAATTTGAAGGTACGTGGCTGCTGATGTACCGAAGATGTACGACGAATCCAGTCGGTCTCGTGCATGGCCGTAGTGCTGCGGTCTGGAAGTCTAGCTGACCATGTTTAGACCTTTAATTTTTTAATTTCAGATGATTGCGGAGATCACGTGATTGTTATAAACAGTGCAGATATTGCATTACCAGGAGATGAATGGAAAAAACGAGTTTATTTCCATCATACTACTTATCCTGGAGGAGCTAGCTGGACTCTGGCATGGGAGCTTCACCGTAAAGATCCGACATTGGTACATTGCCCTCTTATGTAATTTAAAAATACTTAAGTAATGCAATTCTTCCAATTCCAGATATTGAAAAAAGCAGTATACAACAACTTGGATAAAAATTTGCAAAGAAGGTACACCATGGAACGAATTCACATATTTCCTGATGGTAACGTACCTAGCCATTTATTGAAGAACGTTTCGAATCAGTTAAGGCCTCTCAGACTTGTCCCTAAACGTTTAGATCATTACAGTGAACAAGAAGTTAAAGAATATCCAAAGATTATTGATTACCCTCAAGATTATGTGCTACGATAATATTATGCAATTTAAATACTGTAGTTAGCAATGTTAACTTAGTAGAATATAAGTAAACTAAAATAAGCCAAACAAGGTAGTTTTACTAATTTTATTCCGTTAACTTGTGCAACCTGTAAACATTTTAATCAATTCAGGACTCTGCTTCAAGATGTCCAACATTGAGTTAACGCGTGTGGAAGCAAAGTGGTCAGTACTTTGCATGAATTCCACGGATTTTGGATCCCCTACTATTCTTGCTGTGCTTCCTTTTGGTTCAACTTTTAATTGGCATACCTTTTCTTCAACTGGTTCTTCAGTTACTGGGCCTTCATAAATTTTCCAGGGCGCATCAGATTTTAGATATTGTTCAGTTTCATAAACTTTAGGTAGTGTGCTAAATGTTACTACTGACATACGGTCATTACTATGTGAAGGTTTCTCCAAATCTCCTGTTTTTCGTTTAGCTGGCATTAGACTTCCCTTTGATCTCCTTTTCTTATCTTCTCTTATTATCTCCAACGAATCTTGGTGCATAGTTATTTTTGACCTTTTTTGCATATCAATAGATTTTTGTGACCCTAAAAGAAACTCTAAATAGCTTTTGGTAGGTGACTGCGTACTGGAAAGGCGTGGTCTTCGTATAAGTTCTCCTTCTTGGGTTATTTCCGTGAACACTTCAGCTTCGGACGTTGCTGTTGCAACTGTGTTTGTCAGTTGACCAGGTACTGGTGCAGATGCAGAAGCAGGAGGTTGTGTGGAGTCGAATCCCAGAGACAGTTTTCGAAGAATAATTGAGTCCCTTGCCAAACTTAACCGAGAGTTCTTACGCGGTGGAATCTCTTCTTCAGTCGAAGGCTCAGGTTCAGGAGTCCCAGGAATTATAATATCTTGCTTTAGAGACAACCGAGTTAGTACAACAGAGTCTCTTGCTAAAGTTAATCTAGAACTTATAGAAGGACATTCTGCAGTAACACTTTTTACCTCTTCTTTTGGTTTAGATTCTGGTTCTGTCATTTCCATTTCTTCTTCCCCAATATCTTCCTTACCTTCCTCTTGAATGGAGGGTTGCAAACTACCAACTTTACCTTTATAACTGCTACGACTTAAACTTAATACTTCAGGTTTATCGCGCAAAGAATATGTGCTTTGCATTTTCACAGCCGAACTCATAACAGATTCTCTAAACTTAGTTAATGAATCCTTTGCTGTTAGTAAACCCAATGAATCTTCAGTACCATATTGAACTTTGTCCACTACTTCTTCTGTGTATTGTGATGTACTCATTATTGATCTTATTTTCCTATGACATGCAGTTGCACTGCCGGTTGATGATTCTTCGACTTTTTTACCGAAATGAACACTTGAATAGCCTGATTGTTGAGACCTTGTTCGCTTTGCAGCTACAGATTGTGCATCAGCTTCAAGACTTCCTTTCACCGTACTTGTTTTAGAAACCTTCTTAAATATTCGCATTAGATTTTCCACATCTCTATTCCATAACAGACTATCCGGGGTAAGTTCAATTCCTTGCGAAATCATATTTCTAAAATCTTCTCTTACATACATTCCTTGCCTGTAGAAAATAGCTGGCAAAAGTTCTGCGGATCTAGTGCTACTGGTTGTACTTGGTGGAGGAGTCACTAAATTTAAACATTCATGGTAATCTTTATCGCCCAGTGAAGAAATACTGGAAGCAGTAGAATACGCTTTTTTCCATTTTTTCAATTTGCACGTTATATATTTATGTTTTTTAGGCTGAGGATCCGCTGCTATTAGTGCCTGTGCCAGTTCAAGAGTCAACATCTTTTCTATGTCTAATAAAAATTCTGCTTGTGTTGGAGCTGCTCGCAAAGCAAAGTTAATGAACTTCTGGAATTGTTTCAAGACTTCACACAATAACTCCTCTCTTATACGGAGTGTTCTTTCCATCTTAGCCCTTTCTTTTTTGGTGGTCTCTAATTCTGTATCCTTGCCACCTACGGATTTCTCTAGACTCGCTATTTTGTCCTTATATTGTTTGTGGATACAATCCCTCTCTAGTTCACACTTTCTTCGTTCAATACACAATACATACATCATATTTGCGATGTTTTTGCATTCTAAATTATGTTGCATCGCTTTTAGCGTACTTCTACATCTGCTTTGTTCTTCCTCGAGCATGAGGTTACCTTCAATTTGCTGCTGTTTAAGTTGCCTTTCGAAAAGTTCATTTAATTCTTTCTCCTTAGCGTGTAAGTCCTCCAAAAATTTCTTGGTTAGGTTTGTAACAGTTTCTTCTGTAGCCTCTTCAAGACGTTCTTGCCATTTAGCTTCCAAATTAGCCTTTTCTTCTTCAAACATTCGTTGATATTCCTCAACCAGTTTAGCTTCCATTTCAGCAAGTTGCTCCTCGAGGTATTTCTGGAACTCTTCCTTGAGGGTGGCAATTTTGTCTTCAAACGCTGCTTGTTCATCTCTTTTTGCAGCCAGGAGCGCTTGCTGTTGCTTCCTTTCATATTCAGCAGCTAAGCGCTTCTCCTGTTCTCTCAGTGCATTTTGCTTTTCTATTTCCATTTCGTTTCTGAATTTCTGTTCAACGTCATATCCTAGATCTAATATTCCCTGGTGTGTTAAGGCTTTGATGTGCCTCGCCGTAAGAGGTGGCGTTAATACCACTTTTCCAATTAATAAGTCGCTAGGAGACGTCCAGAGCAGCTCTCCGGGTCCTTCTAGAGGCGGGGTCAAACCAATATCCCTTGCTAAAGCGTTGGCGACCTGACCAAAAAACACGTTAGCTAGAGGTTCACCCAGTTCTTCTTTGATGTCAGTCATGGTTGGCATTTCTAAAGATTTCATCAATTCCTTTCTCGTGTAATAATGATCGCTTTTGATCATACTTATAATTTTGTGGGCCTAAAAGTGCTACAAAACTATGACACGAAATTTTGGAATTTGTTATTCTTCTTTTTGTTTCTTTTTGAGTATATGTCAATCGTTGCAACGATGCACCATGGTGAGTGGATTGTACACGACTTGGTGGCTCACTTGGTAATGGAAAGGTATGTTAAGATGTATGAACTTCAAAAGATAAATTTGATTAAATTTAATTTTTGTTCGGTATGAAATTTTATACAATATTGCGAGATGAGATTATGTGCGAGTAAAAAGGAAAGTAAAGAAATAAAATAAAACACGAAACTTAAAAGCATTTGTTATTAACACAAATAATTCTACCTGTACAAATTAGATATCATATACATAATTTATAACAATGTGAATTTTACACTGGACCGATTAGTACCTACTTTATTGCAAATTTAAAGAGGAGACCAAGAAATTCGCAGTTTTTGTGTGGGTGTGTATATATCTAATTGCTAAAAATGATATGAGTGGGGTAAGGTACTTGTGCTCGAAAGAAACCGCGAATTCCTCTTTCTCATAGTATCAAAATGAAATTGTTACAAAAAGCTTCATTCATAGTCAGCAGACCGTTTCTATCTACAGTACGATCCTAACACAAAACCTTAAATGTCTGTAAAACAGACGGACTTTACACACAGACTATCATTAGAGCTCGAAGTAGTCAGCCTTATTATAATTCTTGGAAATCACACATATTTAGTACACACAAAGTTTTCAAATGATATTACAAGTCGCATTCGTCGACGTTCCTCCCGGAAACGGTGTGGCTGGCAAGTTGCAAGTGATAGTCAGTATTTAGAACTAAGTCAGCGACACATCCTCGGATCCCAGACTTGTATTTCCCACCGGATCTTAGGGCCACATCTGGAATTCCTCCTATGTACAAGCCTTCTTCCGATGCTCTTGGTTGAGTCATATCGACAGATTGCCGGGTTACCGCTGGCCCGTTGTCTACAACTAGTAATCCATATCCGCCGTTCCTAAAACGAGGATCAAAATAAGTTTCGGAAATAATTAGTTGGAAATAAGTACAGGTGATATATCACTGTAAAGAATAGGGGTAAATTTACAGTAATGTGTACTGTAAAATAATATTTGAAGTTACAGAAATTACACAGAAATTACACCACCTTGAGATTTTCAAAAAATCGATTTTTTCTTTTTCGACTATAAAAATTATTAAACGTTGTATCTTGGGATTTAGTCGAAATAAAAAGACGTCAATGTTCCATGGCTTTTATTTATCTAACGCGTTTCGTGGGTCGTGCCCACTTCTTCAGAGATATGTATGTGTAACATGTTAAAACTTTAAAATATTACTGCAACAAAAACGTTAAAGTTTTAACATGTTATACATACATATCTCTGAAGAAGTGGGCACGACCCACGAAACGCGTTAGATAAATAAAAGTCATGGAACATTGACGTCTTTTTATTTCGGACTAAATCCCAAGATACAACATTTAATA
>JAWQRP010000294.1:0-32376 GCA_033557875.1 Quadriops clusia
CATTACATTTACTTAAAAAAGAAAATATTACATATCATAGGTTGTTACTTTCATGTTTCATATTTATGTTAATGTCTATTATTATTTCTGTTTTGATATACTTATAGTTAACTTTTAGTTTTTAATTATGTTATAATATATTTTGTATCCTGATGATGCCTAAATAATAAAGGCGAAACGTTGAGAAATAAATATTTTGAAAACAAAAAAGTTAAGACTCTAAATACCCGAGAATAAAAAAACATAAAAAATATAAATAACATTATTGTTCCATTAAATCGTTTGATTAAAATTCATCATTCCCTTGTTACACATACCTAAGCTTAAAATAAATGTTCAGAATATTGAGTCAGTACTTGATTAAGTTTGCAATTTAAAGGTTTTCGTGGGGTATTATCGATATTGTGAATTGAGTATTGTATAGAAACACATAATTAACATTGGATGAACTAGGCATATTATATACTTATATCTATACAATCAATAGAAAATTTTCATGAAATATTATGCCCTCATTTTAATATACGTTTTTACTATCGTTTGCATTTTAGAAATGCAGTCCCATTGCATTTAATTGTAAACCAATACTGCCAACACAATAGTTCATTAAACTTTTTATTAATTAAACTTGTTAGTAATGCATGAGTTGCATAATAATGTAATTCTAGCGTGGATCATCTAAAGCGTACGTTGTTAATTAAATTTAATACTAATAGCTCCGTGTTTGTAGTGTTATACTGGGATGCATTCCTCCCATGAAAGTTTTACCTGCTCTATTTTGCGAAGGTTTACTTATACATACCTACTTACCCCATAACTGCCTATGTACGCGAACCTATAAGATGACTACAATTACGTATATAATTTCTCTGGTTACAAATATGTTCTAACTAGTTTGGCTTTCGAAGCATTACCCAGCATAAAAACTCGAATTAATTTACCTACCTCTTATATTATTAAGTACATTTTTATAATAATGATTTAGAAACCAATTTTATTTAAGTTAATTTATCATAATTACAGTTGCAGTGTACCTCTGTCTATTAATAAGCAAAGCGTTAAGTTTTTGAAAGAATATCTAATATAACTTATATCTGTCCGTTTCTCTCCGTCTCTTATTATTATCACCTATATATGCAGATTGAAACTCAAGAAACATTTGCCATCTAATATTTGATTCTTTTTCTCTCATTTAAATTACTCCCGTAAAGCCCATTTTTTACGTCAATGTTTGAAATGTACCCCATTGATCTAATGCCTTGCATAGTAATTGCATTTAGCAATCTAAATTCAAATTATCGCTTTTTACTGGTACGTTCTGGCGCACAGTAGCTCAAAAATCTATGTAATTTTAAAGAAGGCAAGTAAAAGTTTAGAAGCGGATGTGTTCCGAATTTTTAATTTATCCTTCCTGAATGGAAATACGGAAAGCTGAATTTAGTGGCATGGGCGATTTAAAATTTCCGCACGTACTTCTTATATGTTAAGTTTTTGAACTATTCGCTGAACCGTGTTATAACATTTTAATATCTCGTTTTATGTTAAGTGCACTTGCGAAGTTGTTTTCTGTACAAAGATCACTTCAGCGAAGGGGCACCTGCCTGTACTTCTGCTGAAGTAGATGTTTTGAATATAAAAATTGTTCTTATACATAATTACAAAAACGTAAATATAATTTATTGATATTGTTCGTGTTACAACGACCCAAATAGATTCGATGAAATGATTTGACAAAGTATTTTACCGTAATTTCTGAAACCAAATAAATTCCTAGGTATAGGTATATGGAAGAAAAGTGGGCTGTAAGTATGCTTAGTTATATTTCATTTTACCGCTTTAACCTATAATGAAAACCAATTCAACAGAAATATCTGCGGAATTGCAAAGGAATTTTAAAATTGGACCTTAACACTTTAGCGACGTGTATTATGTTTACACTTAAACTTGCATTATTATGTAAATTGTGAATGTGTATTATTTTCGTAGTTTAAATATATCGAATTATTTTCGTAGTTTAAATATATCGAATTATTTTCGTAGTTTAAATATATCGAATTATTTTCGTACTTTAAATATGTCGAATTATTTTTGTAAGTTAAATATATCGAATTAAATATAACCATAATTTTGCCTATGGAGCGTATTGCATGGCATCGCGATTTCTGATCTATCTAAAACCTAAATAGGTTGATATATCTATACAAACAAGCATAGTGTCGAAAAATGTGGTTCGTTAGATGATTTGAAAGTATACAAACATAAAACTAGCTCCTTCCGTCAGTAATTCACATTAAGTTTTAAAAAGTTAGTAGGTCAATCTGATGTTAATATTGCGCATAAAAATTCTAAACTTTTTGTTTTGGAATCTATAATTAAACTGAAACTTGTACTAATACTAGTTAGCATTTAAAGTTTCTAGTAAAACAAGCTCTGTGTCAATATGTAATTCAAGAACGAAAAAACAATATCTATTGCGCTCGATGGGCATTAGAGCTCTGTTCAAAATTTTGGAAAATCAATTAAAATCCCATGTTAAATATGTAAGAATTCCTACTAGCGTTCCATGTTTTATATTTCGAACACACTTCTGGCGAAGTGTAATGTAAAGCAGACTCTATGTCTTTGGTGAACATCACGAATTGACAGTCTCCCCACCATAGACGTCCGTGTATTGTGTGCCGCTCCTACGTATTCCATTAGAGAAAGTTCATTACTTGATCGTGCGTTAAAGTCTCTTCTCAAGATTATTTTATAGTTTGCTTTATAACAATGGCATTTACGTTAGAAATTTTTGGTATATTACGAGTTTCTATTTATTATTTCTATGGGAATGTTTGTACAAATGACTTTGCGACTAAATTGTAACGACTACCAACAATTTTTGCCAATGACAAGTTCTTGCGCTTGCAGTGGCACTCATTTAAATATAAAATTATAAGAATGTATTATATTGTAATGATAAGGTTAAAACAATTTGGGAGCTGGCAGTAACTATTCGATATGTGTTTAGAACTTATTTTAATTGAAGGGTCTAGCAGAAACAACGTTTGTGAATTTTTCGAGTTTTTACGGAATATGAAACTATATGTCTTGGTATTGAATATTATGTATATTCAAAGCTATAGCTTGATGATATATCATAGCTCTATATTCATTTAAAATAGTGTATAACTTAGTTTATAAAAAGAGGGAACAAATAAATATCTAATTTTTTTATTTTCTGGGTGGACTGTTAACTTTAAATCGTTCTCTTAAAAACCTCGGAAATGACATAGGTAACTATTGCATTACTAGAGTGTTCTTTTTTTATATAGGATTGTTTCGGGATCTATGCCCATAAAACTCTAGAGTCAAATTTAGACATGCACATTACATAAAATTATTTTCTTGTGATTATTATTATACGTGGGAAATCCATAGTCAATTTTCTCACTTGCATTGTTAAATTTGAAATATTGAATATCCAGATTAGAGTCAAATGGGTATTACAGACATTATGGTTTACGTAAAATCCAAAATGTTAGAGACGGGATGAACTTTTGACAAGTCAACTTATGCGATGGTATAGAATCAATTACTGCCGAATAAATCCATAATTACATGTCAGGAGGTTAAAGAAATAGGTAAGATTAATAGCACAGATAACCAGATAAATAGCTTATCTAATGCTCTTCATTATAAATGACAAGGATTGCCTAAGTTGCAAGACAATTTTTTAATAAAAAAAAAATTTTTAATCCGTTGTAATCTCAATATAAAATTCAATTTTCATGTGTTCAATTTCAAATAATTTAGTAATCTCATTTTCTTAATATTTTAATTTAATGTGTCACAATTTTTGAGCGATTTTAATGTGTATTTGTGCTGTTTAAACATCTGATCACATAGGCCTGATGAAGTCTTTTTGACGAAACCGGTAGCCTACAGACCAAATAAAAATTTATCAGGAAATGTGCATTTTTTAACACCATACTATAATACCAATATACATGCCTTGAATATGTACCCCACAAGAAAAGAAAATGAAAGATTTCAAGAAATATCACATCCACTGAAAAGAAACACAACCAGACTCATCTTAAACATACTAAAAGGTAGCACAAAAACCAGTATTAATTAGTAATTGTATTAATAAATTAGCCCGGTAACAAAGCCCAAGAGATAAACAAAATTACGAAGTTTTAAGTTTTACGGGTTAAAAGAAGAAAGATAAAGACTCTACACGGTCCTGCACTATGCTACATGGAAACATAAAAAATACTATTATGTGAATTTATTGAATCAATAAAAAATACGCGTACATTCTAGAAACCAGTTGCTTGGATTTGTCTGAAAAGGTCATTTTAAAAATGTTCTTTTTTCACTTTTTGAATAATATTTTAAAATATAGTATTACATGGTTTGAAAGAATAAATATTAGCAACTACCATTTTTAACTGCTTCCATCTACTTCTGTGGTTTTGTTAGTTCGCGATATTTAGCGCTTGCACTGTAACAGTATAGACATTACCTACCCTGCTTGCAACTTTGAGCACCATTTACCTGTCTCTTCATGCACTTTCATAAAGCATTTGGAAACGGAAAATTGAGAAAATATAACATTACAAGAAGATCTGTACCATTCCTATATATTTGATCAAACTCCACTCGTTTCCTTTAACCCAGATCTCCCTGGTTTGTTTGCTTAGTTTTTGAATTTCCGAGGGTTTTTATTCCTCTTGTTTTAATACTTTTTCCATTATAGTTAAACGACACTTCTTATAAAAGCAAATATGTTAGTGGTTTAACCAATTTCTTTTCACCCTGACTTGTTACTTATTCACCGTAGGGTAGTTGCGACTCTAATTCAAGGCACGTACAAGCCGTAGGGGTAGCGACTAAACAGATTTACTTTATTTCACTATGAAGCATGTATTTTGTGTCCTTGTCAAACGTGTCGTGCGACAAATAATAGATAACAGTATATGCTGCTATTGCGAATGTATAAATCACTTTATTACAAAATGTCCTGGTGCATATAAATCAGTGCAAATTACTTATAGCGTTAATTTTGTACTTCTATCGTAAAACTTAAATTCTCACCTTCATAATCTCGCCATACGGAATTAGATCATTAATAAACTGTCGTAGGTATTGAAGTTTTTAAAGCCGATAAACAGTCTGATGCACTTAGAACTCGGTTCGTTAGCTCCCTGAATAAAGAACGCTTTAAAGCGATTTAGTACACTTTTAACAGTTTCAGAAAAAATGGCAGTGCCCCGCCCATCATTTTAAACCAAGTATATCTTAACCATCCTATTAATAAACAAAATAATGGGTCCAATTCTGTTCGATATTGCTATGTAACAACTTGGTTATATAACAATAAATGTGGTAATAAAGCAGCGAGAGTATTTTGTTCAGTAGTAACTACCAACTTCTAAACAACGAACATAACCTAAAATTGTTAAGCTTGACGATTAGTTTGGTTATGGACCACAAAGTTTTTTCTTTGTTTGTTGGTACAAAATACTCTTGCTGCTATAGTACCACATTTATTGTTATATAACCAGGTTGTTACATATAAATATCGAACAGAATTGGACCCAATGGGTTATGTTCGTTGTTTAGAAGTTGGTAGTTACTACTGAACAAAATACTCTTGCTGCTATAATACCACATTTATTGTTATATAACCAAGTTGTTACATATCAATAAATGTGGTAATATAACACCGAGAGTATTTTGTTCAGTAGTAACTACAAACTCCTAAACAACGAATATAACCTGAAATTGTTAAGCTTGATGTTTAGTTTGGTTATGGACTACAAAGTTTTTTGTTTGTTTGTTGGTAGTTACTACTGAACAAAATACTCTTGCTACTATAGTGCCACATTTATTGTTATATAACCAAGTTGTTACATAGCAATATTAAACAGCCTTGGGCCCATTATGTGGTTATTTAGAATAAGGTAATTGCCAACCACACAATCATGTAAATAGCCTAGTATTAATGGAGCCATACACAAATGTATTTATAATAAAATTATGACTACTTATTTTGTGGATATATCTTATTTGCTTATAAAATAATTCAAATTTTCAATTAAATTTTGAACACTTCAAACTTGAACGTATTTATATAGGCTTAGGTTTTATCTTCTTCTTTGTCAAACACCAAAAACGTATGTGTACTACCTGACTATAGGTCCTTTCCAACAACACGAGTTGAAAGTTCAAGAATCGGTTAGTATACGGTACAGGGTCGGCTAAGGATTAAAATATAGGCAACTAGACATTCATGTGAACAGAAGTGCCGTATGGCGACGAAAAGTTTAGAATGGACCGACCCTGTGCAGTAAATACTATGTGAGCAAAAATGAGTGAGGCATAAAAAATGCCGATTCTTTGTCGGCAATTTACCGACTCTTAGATCAACAAAGGAGGCCGCGTTTTTTATGCCTCACTGATTTTCGCTCACCCTGTACATTAACCTATTCTTAAACGGTCAATGCGTGTTGTTGGAAAGAACCTTATAAAAACAAAATCTTGATACGGACTCGCTAACATTTTCTAAAACTTAACAATTAGTGCACAATTTTGCTCTATCATCATTATTATTATTATTACAACTAAAATGGTTGGTATTGGGGATTTTCTTTCGAATCTTTTAGACATAGTTGTTGGTTGAATGGACGTAATGATTTAAAATTTCTTACATTATTTTTATTTAATTGAACTTATTCCTAATTTTATAAAATTTGAGAATTATAAAATATTGCTTATTAGAGTGAAAAATATTTTGGAAAGTCTAAATAGAAGGCTCCAAGTTTTCACCTGCATCAATCACTAATCTTATAAGTAAATGATAATTTTAAATATCGACATTCATTGAGGGCTTCAGAAATCATTTTTTTTCCGAGACTGAGTTAAAACTGTATTAAGTCACTTTAAAATGTTCTTAATACTTATACCTCAACAGTATTTTAATGATAGATTCAAACATAAAACAATTGTTTTCTCGAAATAAACAAGAGAGGACCTTTGAAATAATTTATGTTGGAAATTTAATACAGGGTGTTTAAATAAAACATGTTTATAAAAAATTCGAAATTCATACCGCCTCTTTGAAATAGCACACATTACTAATTTCTAATGTCAGTGTTTATACATTTTTTAGTCGGCGCGACAGGAAAGGATATTGGGTTACATAAGCATCATATCTATTTTGTTTTAGTTTCCGTTGCTTGTAACCACTTCGTCAATATTACACTAGATGGCGTAATTCTTAAGGACAGTATGTGTACACTATATCAAAGAAGCGGTATGAAGTTTCAATTTTTTATAAACATGTTTTATTTAAACACCCTGTATTGTAAGTAAAGTAATATTAATATTTTTTTATTATAATAAAACCAATATTCTTTTCTGATTTTGAAGTGTTTTATTACAAATACAAGACGCGAGAATTGTCCATCTGTATTCCTTCATTTTAATAAAACTGCAATTTTTCTTCCTTTTTTAAATACGAAAGGAAAAGGACTTATTACAGTTTCATCTAATTTAATTGCATTAAGTTACCCACTTCCATCTAAGGAATCTCCACTTTACTTTAAAATCCTAGTGATAAAAACTGTCGTTTCTGAAAGTGAATTGGCTAAAATTAGGGAAAGAAATTTATATATTTTTTCTCTGTATTCTCTACAATATCAATTTAAAATTCATTGAATCCTTCGCTCGTCTGGAACAAATTGTTCCAATCATTCAGTAAGTTCCCTTTTTTATAAAGTTGAATAAGCGATATGCCATAGAATGAAAGAGACATTATACTAAGTTATATAACTGCAAATCTCTAGAACAATGAACTTCAAATCTACTGTGCTCAATAGTATCATTTATACAAATGTTAATTAATTTTTGTATTACAATTCAGAAATCATGTTTTTTAATTGAGTTGTTCCTTCCTAATCAACTTATATTACAATTCCTCTCCAAAAGATTTCTAAAAGAAAAACTCATAATAATTTGAAATATGCTGACAAACGAACAGTTTGTTTAACGAAAGTAGACCTCCGGCGAAAGGGTGAGATAGGGAGCCATTCGTGCAACACAAATGAATTTCCGTAGTTTAATCTGTTTGAACAAATTATTTTCTAATAAAGCATATTATACGTATCATTGTATAGTTGATGTTGAAAAATGAAGGCCTGTATTTTCTTGATTTTTATTGTGCTCCATTTAAACTCAAATCGTGTATATGTAACAGATATAATTTAATTAATTTAACTGTGATAATTTTGACTCGTGAATACTTCTGTGATATTTTAATATTATTTTAATCCGTTTATTTTAATCTGTTTAATTTAATTGTACATTTGACACCTACACTGTTTTACATGATTGCCGATTTCTATTAGTCTTCCTAGAATCTTGGCAGTAAAAACCTGAGGAAGCCAGCAGAAGCTGACGAAACCGGTCGTTTGACGAATAAACAATAAAAATGAAGACAGTACAGGATTTCATTTTCCAAACACCCACCACAAATCTCATATCTTGATTTGGGACTATACTTCATTTCTTCATACTGAAAATTGGCAAAAGAAGAAAGTCAAAAAGACGCAGAGAAGAAGGAACACGACACGACAATAGTCAACGCCAAACCACGCCACTGCTCTTAGTGTTTTGATTAGTGCCGATTTTTTTTTGCTCGTTTATTTAATGTCGGTCTGTTTCCGCATCATAGACCAATTACCGACGCCACAGATTAGGACCACGACTTCTACAAATTTAGCCAATGCCAGGATTTTCACCTTATCATTGTATTCTTTAACGTGCGCGTGGACTATACCTACCTACAACACACATGACCCCCGTGCGGTTTATATCGCTCACAGACGATGAGGCACTCAAACATTGTTTCCTAATCAGAAAAATCATCGCCCTGGTGGGGTGCACTAAAAGCCACCACCTTAGCAACTAGGCTACCCTCGACGACTTAGTGCCAATCTCTCGTTTATTTTTTTACGCCAAATGTGCTTAATGTTTTGTCATAGCGTAGTTTTATTGGCGACTTGGTTGATCAACTGTATTGTAACTTTTTATGAGAGCGGCACCGACTTTAGATTATTATTTTTGTCAAGGGAATTATCAATTTCGGTTATCGTACCGCTCATAATACTGAAGTACATAACCAGCATTCTTTAGACCGGCCAACTCTCGCTAAACTAACTGTATGTATATAGGTATATGTACAAATATCTTAATCTACATAAGTACAAGAAAGTACATAAAATGATTAAATAGTAATGAATAAAAATTACGTTAAGTATAAACATTGATAATACCATAGACAAAGGAATATATTCCTTTGTCTATGATAATACTTTAGAAGAATCCTATATATAGGCACCATCCTATTATTTTATGTTTATTTTTTCATAAGTTTACTTTTCTTCTTACATAAAAATGTATTGTCTTATAAAAAAAACTTGGCAATTTTAAGAAAACCTATGACCTTCTCACTCAACGTATAGGGCATTGGAATGGTCAATTTGACACTGACACGCAAATTGAGGTTTTGTTACATTTTTAAAGGACTAAATTCTTGCTGTTTCTTATGAGTATCAAAACAATTTTTTTTCAACCAAAATCAATTTTGTTGAAACCGAAAGATAGCGGAAAAGGTGATAATCAGCTCTTACGAATATAGCATTTGTGGAAGTACCTTCCATCTGCGTTCCTAGATGACCATTTTGGTTAGATTTGAGATATGCGGTCGGGCGTTGTCGTGTTGGAGAATCATCTCATAACGAGCATTAGGAAATTTTTAATAAGTCTCACGAAGCAGCCCATAAAATAACTTCCAACTGCTCGTCATGAGATGATTCTCCAACACGACAACGCCCGACCGCATATCTCAAATCTAACCAAAATCGTCGTCCAAGAACTTAGGTGTAAGTTTCACAAACGCTATATTCTCCGGTTGATTATCACCATTTTCTCTATCTTTCGGATGTGTTGCGTGGTGTCTCATTTGATAATGAGTAAGATTTCCAAAATTGGCCTACCAATTGGTTTCCCACAAAAGATGCGGCTTTTTACCGCTGTGCAATCCTGAAACTCACCGACAGTTGTCAAGAACTAGTCAATAAGGAAGGAGAATAAATATCTGATTAATTGTAATTGATTTTGGTCGAAAGAAATAGTTTTGATACTCATAAAAAACGACACGAAGGTCGTCGTTGGTAGCCTAGTTGCTAAGGTGCTGGCTTTTAGGGCTAGGGGTCGTAGGTTCGAATCCCACCCACTGCGATGATTTTTCTGATTAGGAAAAAATGTTTGAGTGCCTCATCGTCCGGGAGCGATGTAAAGCTGGGGGCCTCGTGTGTTGTAGGTATAATCCACGCGCACGTTAAAGAACACAATGACCAGGTGAAAATCCTGGCATTGGCTAAATTCCCAGAAGTTGTGGTCCTAATCTCTGGTGTCGGTGATTGGCCTCTGATGCGGAAATAGACCGACGTTAAATAAAAACGAGTAAAAAAAACGACACGAACTTAGTCATCAACCCAATAGAATTTTTTCAAGGACAAAGTGCTTGTGGCACAATACGTGTGAAGTTGTTTCTTTCAATTAAATTAAATTTGTCAACTGCATTTATAAGCCAGAGTCTGACAATACCTTACACCCCTAAAATCCAAATCGACCCTTCCAATGCAATACGGCGAGCGGGAAGGTCATAGCTTTTCATAAGTTTGTCAAGGTATACCTTTTAGTACATATACTAACATTTATTTATAAAATACTACTATCATTTTGTAATTTAATTATAATTTTTATTACCAGTCGATTATAACTATGCAGGCATTTAATAGTTCTTTATACACCAAGGAAGTTTGACAACGTATTGCTTCCGAGAATTTTGGTTAATGCCCGAGACGAGCGTGGCGAGTCAAGGGTGTTAAAAATTCGAGTGTGTCTACAAAACTTTTCTCCCGAGCGTTAATAATTAATTTGTAAAAAATAAAATAATTGTCTAAGGGAAACGTCATGTTTGACAGTTGAGGTTATGTATTTTTATCCTGGTAGTTATAGTATTATGATATTGGTAAATCTTGGGATTGTAGGTTCGTTTCAAACTTTTAATTTAAAATAAAATAATTTTTTTGCATTAAAATATTTTTCCTTTCTTCATATTTATTCTACGCGTTTCACTTCCTTACAATTTTTGGAAGCTTCCTCAGGATAATAGGTCTGTACGTAGAGCCAGTCAGAACGGTCCAAAACGGTCAGAGGCATGCGCATTAGGTAAGGCGCATGTGCACGGACGTATTTTTATCATCTCTGACCGTTTTGTACCGTTTCGTACTGCTCTACGTACAGGGCTAGTATATCTCTTAAAAACTAAATTAACATTGAATTCAAACTTAATTTAGTTTTTAAGAGATATATTATCCTGAGGAAGCTTCCAAAAATTGTAAGGAAGTGAAACGCGTAGAATAAATATGAAGAAAGGAAAAATATTTTAATGCAAAAAAATTCTTTTATTTTAAATTAAAAGTTTGAAACGAACCTACAATCCCAAGATTTACCAATATCATAAGTAAGAAGGTTCAAGATGAAAACAAAACAACGTTATAGTATTGTATCTATGCGACTGACGTTAATTCATAATTTTACCACTTTTTGCAGTTTTCTAAAGAAATTGGCAGCACAATCGAGCGGGAGTAAAGTATCAAAGCTACCAAGGGAAATAATATCTCATAGGTGCCTAGGGCGTAATGTTTGTTATTACAGATTAGTTTTAGATAAAAAGTAGGTATGTAAAGTGCGTATTACACCCGCTCGGGAAAAAAATATATTAAACTGAACCTGTCATGGAAATACAATATTCTCAATTTTGAATTACAAAACTAATGTATAAAAATCAAGGATACCAGCTTCAAATACAATAATTTGTACAAAAATATGTCGTGCGGAACAAAATTGTAAAATAACAAATTTGTATATTGCCAACTGTTATTACAGCATTCTTATTATTATTACTAGTATATACGTTATGTATAAAATTTGCAAAAACGGCCCCCATTTTTATCGCCTCCATGGGAATATCTGATGATTGCTGGCTTAGCATTAATGACACATAGTAGTTAGTTATGTGACAATACTTGTTTCCGCAGTAACCGTTTCTATGTACATACATACATATACTGTGCAGGTACATGGTACCGCATGGCACAAAGTAGTTTACTTTCATGTTTGTGGTAGGGATAATGAATGCAGGAAGTTCTCAATCAGTCAATGGGCCATTGACGCTTTACTTATACTAATCAAACGTCTTATGTGCAATATTTTTGTCACTTATTTAAGAATGAATCTGATTGTCGTTATTTATGCACACTAAATGAAATATGTACAGTTAATATCCTTTAAATAAATGCCTTAAGTCGGCACAAGACTTCTGCTTGCTGCTTGCTGCCCACCTTCGCTTCAGACTTAACGATTTGAAAATGTTCTACTCGTGAGAAAGCATATTTTATAATCTTGGTTATGAAAAATCCTAATTTTCTGCTGTATATTCTGCAGAAAATTAGATTTATTAAAAATAATCTGTGTCGTTCTTCCCAATAGTTTAACTTATTTTAACTTTTTATTATACTTACAGTTAATTTAGTAACAATATCGATTTTAGTTACATAATAAGATTTTACTTTTCGATTTCTATATTGTACTGATAGTATGCAGTTTGCATTCATACAAAACAATTTTTGTCAAATTTTAATGCGAAATAATTTCAGAGAAGCATATTTAATCTAAGTATAATCTATTACCAATTTCGTTCTTATTTTTCAATCGGTAGTAATGGTAAAACGCTACTCTAAATTTTTAGAAGTTGATGGCCAAAGTATTGGAATTTTATTACACAATTTTTATTAAAGAGTCAATGTTTTTATTAAGTAGGAAATACATAAATTGTATAATATAATAATTAACACCCTATTTTTTGTAATAATTGTAAACAATTGTTTCAGGAGACTCAGGAGGAACAGTGTGTCCGCCGAACACGTTTCGTTGCTCAGAAGGAAAATGTATTCCACAATTAAGTGTTTGCAATTATCAAAAAGACTGTGAAAACGGAGAGGATGAACTCAAGTCATGCCGTAAGTGTTTTTTTGCAAAATAATTTTTACGAACCAAAACGATTTTAATGAAATAACATTTTTTTCCAAATGAAACTTTAACTATATGTATTGATAAAATCAATATGTAAAGGGTGTTCAGATGAATGTGTAATATAAAAACTGTCGCTTCTTTGGTGCTCTTTTGCCGCCTCTTTGTAGATCAAACAACGCCGCGTTTTTTGCATTACATATTCATCTGAACACCCTGTACACTTAAACATGATGTGTCTCTCCAGTCGTTCACATTTTAATTATTATTTTCGTTCTGTATAATGCTATAATAACAGCACTGATTGTGTCTTTTACGAGTTATGTTATCAAACAAGGCATCAATTGTGCTATTGGTTACATGTTAGTCGACACAAGTAGAAAAATCCACCATTAACAAGCTTATCTCTACTTAGAAGTATTTATTGGTTAATTTGCATTCATACACAAGCTTTTACCTTTTAATGGACAATTGATTGTATTGTACATAAATTATACGGGCAATAAAGACGGAAACAAGCAGCATTGTTATTTCAGTGTATTGATTTATTTTGAACAATTCTTTATATTTAAAAAATGGCAAATGAACACAATAAAATTGAAAATAGGAAATAATTTATTGAAAAGTGCCTCACAATCGGATTTTACAAATACCAATAAAAAGTAAAGTTCTCGGTAATCAGATGAAAACAATCTCAATTGTAAAATAAAGAATTGGTTGTTGAAAAATAAATAACAAATTTCATACACTTAAATCTGAACGTCATTTATTCCATCAATAGTGGAAAGGAAAAAGCACAGTTCTTGACTTAGGTTTATTAAACAGAAAGCTACCGGTTTCGTCCAAATTAGGACATCCTCATGCCTTTGTGCAGACGAAATGTAAAATCGTGACTGTCTTTGAATTAAAATCCAAAATAGATATGTGTGGTGAACGTTTACAAAATATAGAAATAAATAAATAACATAAATATGCAAAATATCACAAAATATGTCTTTAATTTTAAGCTTCACATATATGCATTTGTTCCAATGTTAAGTATTTTTAAACCAATAAATGTGTAAAGCATTCAATCAAAATTTTTATATCACTTAATTTAACATGGAAAATGAATTGGTCTCTTTTGAAATGGTGATTATAGTTTTTTTTTTCACTACATTGCAGCTCCTCCAGAATGTGAACCTGGACAAATAACATGTCGACAGTACATATGGAACAAAACGTACTGCATTCCCCCTCATTATCGATGTGATATGACTGTTGATTGTATTGATGGCTCAGATGAAATTGAATGTAGTAAGTATCCACTTTTAATGTTCGTTTTAATTTGACATAAAATATATTTACGTAGAAACATTGGTTAGATGAACAATCTGACTGCTTCATTCTGTTATTAATTATTAACTTCTTTCAAAATAATTCTATGTATTAATGTATAAAATTTGCACTTCATTTTGAAATCAACTGGTCACCAAACCATTTATTAAAAATAATTTATTTTTTAGCATATAGAAAATGCCAAAATGATGACTTCCATTGCGGACCCGGATCTGGTTCCCGGCCAAATAATCCATGTATACCAAAAGAAAAGCGTTGTGATGGTTACTTAGATTGTAGATCTGGAAAAGATGAACAAGGTTGTCCTGGAATTGCTTGTAGATTAAATCAATTTAGATGTAGCACTGGTCAGCGTTGTATTGATTCTAATTTAAAATGTGATCACAAAAATGATTGTGGAGATAATTCTGATGAACAAGGATGTAGTAAGTACATTTTTAAACTTCTTTTTTAAGTGTACGTATAAATCTGATTCTGTTAGAAATAATATATTTATATGAGAATTGAAATTTAAAAAAATTAATTTTCTTGAACTGTCCTTATTTACATACTGACGGAAGTATTGTAAGGCATCTCAAGGATTGACATCAGAAATAATTCTGAAAATGTCCACCGGTTCGATAATAATAAAATTATCTCTCTTTGTGAAGATTTATTTTAATGACATACGAATACTATTAAATTCAATTTACAATATACATGTATTATATGTATTTTTTTTACTAAAGAATAAAATAGTGCACTGTATGATGCTATAATTGTTGTTTAGTGAAAGTATAAAGGAATCTATAAATGTTTTCAAAAGAGGAAACTGTTAAATAAACTAAATGTTAATATCATATCATCTCAAAATTATAATCTATGTGCAGTCATTTGCTTTTCAAATGCGAATTTCCTACAACAACAATATTTATCTACAGCTAAAGCACCTGAGGAAGGCTTGTGTAAAAGAGTCGAAACTGTAGTGCTCTTCAAAATAAACCGAATAGCAAGGCTATAGGCTTCAATTCCATCCCAAACAACAAAATTATTGTTAAACACAGTTATCGCTAGTCGCATTTTATGTGCAAATGACCACCCTTTAACTATTTTCATAATGGTTATGGAAAATTTGTTTCCACTTTTATTTAAAAATGGAAAGTAGTTTACTAGAGTGGAACAAAATACTATGTTGCTGAACGAGTATAAAATTGGTAGTACCATTTAAACTGACAGATATTGATAATAATTGTATGTATCAATAAACTAAGTCCCAAATTCTTGTTAAGTAAGCAAAAACCTATTGTATTAAAGTTAACAGGTCAACTTAAAATTAACTTAGTTTTCCATTACATGAAATGATGTTTTGCAGATTTTCCTTTGTGCCATGGTGTTCAATTTCGTTGTGCCAATGCCGTTTGTATACCCGGCGCGTTTCACTGTGATGGTTATACCGATTGTCCTGATGGATCTGATGAACATAACTGCACAGCAATAGCTTGCCCTGACAATAAATTTCTTTGTCCCAAAGGAGGTGCAGGATCTTCACCTAAGTGTATTGCTAAAACTCAGCTGTGTGATGGCAAACGAGATTGTGAAGATGGTGCTGACGAAGAAGATGCTTGCTGTAAGTAAAAGTATTGCTTTCTACTCTTCTTCAGCATTTATTTAATTTCTAAGAAATATGAAATGAAATGCAGAGAAGTAATTAATTTTATTAGGCTACCATTTTGTGTAAATTCCACACTTGGACAGGGAAAACCTTTACTACACTCTACATTAACTCATATATTATGTTCAATATAAATTTTAATTTTGCAAAATGTACTAATGCATACCTACCCTTTTGCTTAATCCTATGAAATTGCATCTATTTTATTTTTATAATTTTTGCAAGATTATTTTATTTTTCTCATCTGAATTTTATTTTCAGCAAAACTATCATGCCCCTCACTTGGTTGTGAATATAAATGTCAGGCATCATTGACAGGTGGTTCTTGCTATTGCCAAGATGGAAGAAAATTAGCTAATGACAACAAAACGTGTGTAGATAGAGATGAATGTACAGAATGGGGATTTTGTGATCAAATTTGTAGGAACAAATATGGGAGTTATGAATGCTCTTGTGCTCCGGGTTACATATTGGCGCAGAAGAATAGATGCATAGCACCCAATGCAACATTGTTAATGTTATATTTTGCTCACGACAGAGCTATATACAGTTTGAATTCCCGAGGTACTGAAAACAAAATTGTTGCCAACACAACAGGTGCTAGTGGCTTGGATTTCCACTACCATAAAAATTTACTATTTTGGTCCGACATAAAAACACGGAAGGTAAATTTACATAATGGCTAAATTTTTATGACGTATTAAGTCCTTTTTATTTTTCAGATTCACTCACAGCAACTTAAAGGATCAAATACAGACATATCTTTAATACATGAATTAGATATAACACAACCTGGAACCTGGTTGCCAGTTGCAATTGCAATTGACTGGATTGGTGATAAATTATATGCGGCTGATTCTGTTGGACAGAAAATAGATGTATTTGAGTTAACGGGCAGATGGCACGCTATTGTACTAGGATCAAATTTAACTAACCCTTCAGATATTGCTTTAGATCCATTATTGGGGTATCTGTTTGTTGCAGACAGCTCCCAGGTGTTAAGATCAAATATGGATGGTACGAATGTTCACACAATTGTGTCTGAAGCAGCTTATAAAGCATCAGGAATTGCTGTGGATCTAATTGCAAGGAGAGTGTACTGGTGTGACTCACTGCTCGATTACATAGAAACTGTGGACTATAATGGGCACAATAGATTTTTAGTAATTCGAGGGCAATCGGTGCCCAGTCCATCAAGATTAGCACTTTTTGAAAACAGAATATATTGGACTGATGGAACGAAGCAAGCAGTAATGTCTGTTGATAAGTATGAAAGCAGCTCGAGTATTCAATCCACATATCGTGACAAAGATATAAAAGATCCAAAAGCTATTAAAGCAGTTCATGGACTAACACAGCCAGTAGTCAATAATCCTTGTGGTAATAATAACGGAGGCTGTCAACAAATGTGTATAATAACTAACACAGAATCAGGTCTTGGGTATCGTTGTGCTTGCAATATAGGATGGAAACTATCTACCGATGGGCAAAATTGTAATTTAGTATCTGATTTCTTAATGTATTCTCAACAAAGATTTATTAAAGGCAGAATATTGGATCCTGTCATTGAAGGCTTCAGTGATGCAATGTTACCTGTTGTTTCCAGACGAGCACGATTTGTTGGATTAGACTTTGATGCCAGAGACCAGCACATTTACTATTCAGATGTTTTACAAGATGTCATTTATAGGGTTCATAGAAATGGAACTTCAAGAGAAATCGTTCTTGCTTCTCAAAACGAAGGTGTTGAGGGGCTAGCTGTTGACTGGGTTTCCAAAAATTTGTACTACATTGACAGTAGAAAAGGAACATTAAATGTTCTTTCGACAAGAAACGTAACATATCGCAGAACTCTTCTAAAAAATTTGAAACGTCCCAGAGCAATAGTAGTTCATCCAAATAAGGGCTACATATTTTTCTCTGAATGGGATCGACCAGCAAACATTTCAAGAGCACACAGTGACGGTAGCAATTTAACAGTATTTAAGAATTTTACTTTAGGTTGGCCTAATGGTTTATCTATCGACTTTAAAAGTGATAGGTTGTATTGGTGTGATGCACTACTGGATCATGTTCAACATTCCAAATTAGATGGAACTGACATCAAGACTGTAAACTCAAGATTAATTCGTCATCCATTCAGCATTGTCATCTATAAAGAATTTATGTATATCACAGATTGGCGTTTGGATGCAATTGTTAAATTACACAAAGTTACTGGCGAACAAGAAAATATTGTTGTGAAAGAACCACAAACAAACAGACTTTATGGTGTAAAGGTACGATCTTAATGTTTAATAATGGGAGTATAGTAATTATTTTTTAAAAGCAAAAAAATTAAATTAACCAAAACTCAAATTACTCATATACCATAATAAAATAAACTTTGTTTGCGTGGTGAATAAAAAAATTCCTGTTTCAGATATATAGTGAAAGTGAACAAAAAGTGGATCTGATGCAACCTTGTTGGAATAATAATGGAGGATGTGAAAAGTTATGTTTTGCAATTCCAAGAAGTGATGGACATGGCTTGGGTGTCCAATGTGGTTGCCCATATGGAGAAACGCTAATGAGTGATCAAAAATCATGTCAAGCAGATCCAAATCATGAGCCACCTGTACAGGCATGTCCAAACAGTTGGGATTTTACATGTAATAATCAAAGATGTATACCAAAATCTTGGGTTTGTGATGGTGATGATGATTGTTTGGATAACAGCGATGAAGAACAAAATTGCACAAGTAAGTTAATTTATTATATAATTTGTAATAAATATTGAATTAACATTAAACATTTTATAGTGCCTACCTGTGGAAGTAATGAATTTCAATGTAAATCTGGTCGATGCATACCGAATACTTTTAAATGTGATGCTGAAAATGACTGTGGAGATTTTAGTGATGAAACAGGCTGTGTAAATGTTACCTGTGGTTCCTCTCAATTCCAATGTGAAAATGGTCGTTGCATACCACATACTTGGAAATGTGACTCAGAAAATGATTGTGGAGACGGATCAGATGAAGGAGATTCCTGTGCTGAAAAAACTTGTGCTTACTACCAATTTACTTGTCCAAGAACCGGACACTGCATACCACAAAGTTGGGTTTGTGATGGGGATGATGACTGCTTTGATAAACAAGATGAACAGGACTGTCCTCCAATCAGTTGCTTGCCAAGTCAATTTAAATGTGCAGACTTACGCCAGTGTGTTATGGAAAGTTATAAGTGCGATGGTATTCCTGATTGCAATGATGGCAGTGATGAATTTGGATGTCGTGAGTACTCATATACAAAAAAAACTTTACTTTCAGACAACTAAAAATTGATAAAGGTTACTCACTTGCAATAATTACATTATTCGAGTGGTTTGAATTCTTAGAAATAAATGAAGTATGTTAAAAAATGTCGAGTGCCACATCATCTGGGCGCGATGTAAAACCGGGTCCCGTCTGTTCTAAGTTAATCCACATGCCCGCTAAAGAATACAATAATCAGGTGAATGTTCAAGTATTGGCTAAATTTCCAGGAGTTGTAGTAACAGTCTCTTTAATAATTAGCCTATGATGTAGAAACAGGCAGACATTATATTAATGAAATAAAAAAAATTATTTCCCTAAAATTATGCTATAATAATCAAATAAATTTTAAGTATTGTGCCGCAAATAGCTTCACTTTAGAAATCGGCTCTATTATAATTAATTACTGTTTTATTCATGCTAACTTTAAAAGTTCAATTAAAGTTTAGCCAGAAGTATCTTAAAATGGTCTGAAAGCATTTTAAAATCACAAAAAGAACAAACTAATATTTGATATTAATAATCTAATTGGACAAGTGAGTAGCATGAAATCAATTCAATTAACATATTCATTACTAATAAATTAGGTTTTGAAGTGTCCTTGCATATTATTTCTATTTATGTTTTAGCTTCTATAGCTCCAAACCAATGTAATAATGAGAAACAATTTCAATGCCAATCATCTGGAATATGCATTCCTCGATCATGGCACTGTGATGGTACACCCGATTGTGATGACAGGTCTGATGAACCAGAATCTTGTGGGCATATCGATTGTCCAATGAATTTTTACAAATGTAATAATACAAAATGCATCTTCAAGGTAAAATTACAATTTAATACTATTCCAATCTGAATTTTGATTGGGGAATACACTCGGGGGACAGTTATTTGGACCTCCCGCCATGTTGGATTTGTTCACTTTAGACCTAAACTAGTACGGCGGTATCATATCAAAAATAACTTAATTCATAATGCACTATAATACTTATATAGGGTGATTTTAATTGTAGCGCATATTTTTTAACCCATAATAGATCTCACCAAAATAAACAAAAAAGTTCATATGTACTATGTCCAATTCTCAACCCTAAGGGACGTATCCAACCCCCCCCCCCCCCCCCCCCCCCCCCCCCCCCCCCCCCCCAAAACTAATCAGTGATAAAACAATTGCCAACCTTATTGTTGGGGATGGTTTTTAGGTAGTAATTCAAGATTATGCATCACAAATCAGAAATATTTAAATATACCTAAAGGGTGCCATTTGAGGTATTTACATGTGGGATATTATGTTTGAAATTAAATGACGATAAATATTCTGCAACGTATTTCGAAATATTTCATCTAGTATTTCAATCATAGTGGAAAAACCATGCCAAAACTCTTATTTACCGTAATTTCAGGGGGGGGTATGATTCTCGAATTTTGTTGTTTCTCAAAGATTACGAACGGTAAACTAAAGATGTCAGTGCAAAAATCAACTCGATAGGGCACCAAATGTAGAAGTTATACCAAAAAAACGCCTAATTTTTAAGTCAATTTTAGAAGGTTGTATCTCCCTTAGGATTGAGAATTGGACATGGTCTATATGAACTTTTTAGCTTATTTTGGTGAGATCTATTAAGGATTAAAAATGTGCGCTATGACTAGAATCACGGTGTATAATGCACTATGGAATGTCGTGCATAAAAAGAACATAATGACAAATATTCTGACTTAGAAATTGTAAAGCGACTCAGTTACATTACATATTCCGAGTATTATGGCCAAATATTTATACACTTAGGCATGTTAATTTTCTTTGGAATTTTGGTCCAATAATACTACTCAATGGAATCTTTTTAAATTATTTATTGTCCGGACGTTTCGAGGCGTGGTTTGCCTCTTCTTCAGCGTATATAAAAAATTCTTTAAATTAAGTTCATTCTAAATTGTTGAAATGATTATTAACTACATCTACTAAAACTAATTAAATTAAATGAATTATCCTACTAAGTGTTACATTTTAATTTTAACTTTCTTGAATGAACGACCGTTCATTCTGCTGTCTAACAGTCGCCATGCATTCACCCAACAAGAAAGTTAAAATTAAAATGTAGCACTTAGTAGGATAATTCATTTAATTTAATTAGTTTTAGTAGATGTAGTTAATAATCATTTCAACAATTTAGAATGAACTTAATTTAAAGAATTTTTTATATTCGCTGAAGAAGAGGCAAACCACGCCTCGAAACGTCCGGACAATAAATAATTTAAAAAGATTCCATTGAGTAGTATTATTGGACCAAAATTCCGAAGAAAATTAACATGCCTAAATATATGTAATTGGTCGAGAAGAAAACAAAATTAAATTTATACACTGTTGAGTCTGTTTCGCATTTTAAACCTATCAAACCAAACATGACTAGCAATGAATTTGTCTGTATTTTCTTCTTCACCCTCTTGAAGAGTGTCAAATAATGTTTTCGCTTTAGTTTAGATTAACGCTTGACTTAGAGGAATACACTTTTAGTTACAATTTTCTATTCAGTATAATGAAACTATTTTAACAAGAGAACTCATAAGTAGAAGTAACATAACAATCATATGTTGACAATAATTAAATATTTGACCTTTAATTATAGGCTTATATTTGTGATGGAAAAGATGACTGCGGTGATGGATCTGATGAGGGACAAGAACATGCTTGTGGCAGACCACCTTTTAGATGTCCTGATGGACAATGGCAATGTCCAGGAGTTACGGAAAGATGTGTTAACATAACTAAAGTGTGTGATGGAAAACCAGATTGTCCTAATGGTGCTGATGAGGGACCAGGATGTGATTTATCAGAATGTGATCATCAATCTGGACTATGTTCAAATGGCTGCAAGCAAACACCAAATGTAAGTTATAAATTTGTATCTTATTAACGGATGTTGTAAATTTCTTTGTTTGTAGGGCGCTCAATGCCTTTGTCCAAAAGGAGAAATGTTAGCAGATGACGGTTACACTTGTGAGGATATAAATGAATGTCAACCACCAGGGCTTTGCTCACAAATTTGCACAAACATTAAACGTTCGTATATGTGCAGTTGTGTAGCAGGTTATACTTTAGCTACAAACAAACATTCCTGCAAAGCATTTAGTAAGCAATATTTATTGATAGAAGAAATGCAATAGTTTATACGTTATTGTTTCAGATCACAGTGCAGCATTTTTAATAATCTCAAACCGACATTCAATATTAGTAGCGGATCTAAATGACCAAAGCCTCGAAAGAGTCCCCATAATAGTTGAAAATGTTGTGGCTACTGCTTCTAACATGCATACTGGAACTATATTTTGGTCAGACATGAAATTAAAAAAAATATCCCGTTTAGATCGTGGCAGTGAGCCTGTTGAAGTTGTATCTACAGGTCTTGATTTAGTTGAAGGTTTGGCTTATGACTGGATTTCCGGAAATGTATATTGGCTGGATTCTAAATTAAATACAATAGAAGTTGCAAATGAAAATGGATCAAATAGAATAATTCTTGTGAAGGAGAACATAACACAACCTAGAGGAATGTGCTTAGATCCAAGTCCAAAGTAAGTGATATTCTAATAGTTGATATTTATAAAGTGTATACACACTTAACCTTTTGGACACTGGTGAGAAATGACAAATGCCAATGCTATTTATCATGGTCAATAAAATGGCATTTTATAAATAAATAAATGAAAGACCGATAGCTTGTGAAAAGATTTAATATTCATATTACGCATTTCGACTATTTACTGTAGACATCGACAAGTGCTGTCTTCTTATTATTTACAATACAATATAAATGATATGATGAAGTAGAATGATGAGACAAATTCATAAATTTTAAGGCACCAATCATAGATGTTTCAAAAGACAACTAGTTAAGAAACGTGGTTGGTGGCAAAATTAGTAAGGTTGCTGGATAACTAAATAGAAACCTTATTATTTCTTTTAGTTAGTAATTATTTAAAGTAAACTTTACATCCAGAGAGGTTATTTTAATTATTCATGTATTAATACTTCATTGTCTCCTTTCTAAAAATATGCTAATGCAATAAACATAATTTGGCCAATAAACTTTCAGAATTATATTATGTTTAGTGAGTATCACTTTTATGTGAACCTTTTCAAGATAATCGTTTAACACTTTCACTCATTGAAATTAATTTAATTTCTACATCTTACTTACCTTCTAAATATTTCTACACATTTGTAAGTACATTTTGCATTTATAGTGCTCGATGGCTCTTTTGGACAGATTGGGGTGAAAATCCTCGCATTGAACGGATTGGTATGGATGGGACAAAACGATCAACAATTATTAACACAAAAATTTATTGGCCGAATGGTTTAACGTTAGATACAGCCAATCAAAGAGTGTACTTTGCTGATTCAAAACTAGACTTTATAGATTTCTGTTATTACAATGGAACTGGTCGTCAACAAGTTTTAGCCGGAAGTCATTATTTGCTTCATCCTCATTCCCTAACACTATTTGAAGATACACTCTATTGGACAGATAGACAATTGAATCGAGTCCTATCAGCTCATAAATTTAAAGGTATGTCTTATCTGATATTTTTTAGTAACATAATAATTAAAAATGTTTTTTTTAGGAAACAACCAAACTGTAGTTTCACATCTTATTTCACAGCCCCTAAGTATTCATGTCAACCATCCATCTTTACAACCTATATCTCCAAATCCTTGTGCTAATGCTGCATGCCAACACATTTGCCTCTTATCCCCGAGCGCACCAGAAGGGTACACATGCAAGTGTAAAGCCGGCTTTAGGAGTTCGAATGAAAAATGTGTTGAAGAAGAGACATCATTTATGATGGTGATGAGAGGTTCCCAAATAGTTGATGTTCCTTTGAATAGTGGTGACAAAACAGGAGGATTCTTGGTGGCAATTGTGGGCATTGAAAATGGTATGCAAATTGACTTTGATCGAAAGACAGACACAATCTTTTGGGTGGAAGGCAAAGAAGATGATGACGAAAATGTAAGTTATATGAATAAAAAAAATATCTGTTTTAGTACAAAGTAGTAGTAGTAGACTACAAAGTTTAAATTGATTATAACCAAAATTCTGTTTTAGTGTACAATTTGGACAACACCATATGGAGGTGGTAACAAAACCCAGTTTTTAGGCGTAGATTCTGGCATAGTGGGCTCACCATCAGCAATAGCTTTCGATTGGTTGGGAAGAAATCTTTTCATAGCCAACAGATTGGCTAGTAATTTAGAAGTAATTCGAGTTGATGGGAAAGTTAAACATCGTTCCATTATATTAGCTAATGATGGAAACAGAAGTTCTGTAGCTAAACCTAGAGCCATTTGCTTAGATCCTACTGATGGAAAAATATACTGGACAGATGAAGGTGGTTACGGTGTCCCCCAAAAAGTTGGAAAAGTTAATATGGATGGATCAAAATCCATTGTTTTAGTAGATGAACTTGAAAGACCAGATGCAATTGTTATAGATATAGAGAAGAAAATGTTATATTTCAGTACCCAATATCCTCCATTAGTAATATCAATGGACGTGTACGGAGGTAACAGGAAGAATGTTTTGGCTGAGGAAAGTGCCATATCAAGACCAAAAGCTCTTGCAGTACTCGACAGTCGTTTGTATTACTTGGATCCTGTATTTGAAAAACTCGTTAAAGTAGATTTACCAGACGGAAATAATCCTAGATCAATATTAGAAAATGAGGCAGAATTGAAAACTTTTACTATTTATAAAAAGCGGCAGCTAATTGATCATCCCTGTTTGCAAAACCATGGTTGTGAGCAAATTTGTTTGCCAGGTGAAGGAAAAACGAGAACATGTGCTTGTGGTGTTGGATACAAGAAAGAAAACGAAGTAAATTGTATTCCTTATAAAACATTTGCAGTGGTCACCCAGTTAGATATGACTCGAGGCTACAGTTTGAAAGATAGTGCTGAAGCAATGGTTCCCATTACTGGACCAGGACATCATATATTACATGTGGATGTTCATGTTAATGATAACTGGATTTATTGGGTGGAATTCAATAGAGGTACATGGAATGGTATATTCAGAATTCGACCAAATGGATCAGAATTGCAACATATTATTAAAGACGGTATTGGAAGCAATGGTATACGAGGAATTACCATTGATTGGGTTGCAGGAAATTTATACTTTACAAATGTTTTCCCCCATGAAAACTACCTTGAAGTATGCTGGCTTGACGGATCAAACAGAAAAGTTTTAGTGAAAACAACTACTGATGCTCCGAGAGAATTGGCTGTAAATCCACTAAAAAGACTACTATATTGGATTGATTATGGTCAATATCCTAGAATTGGAAAAGCTCACCTAGATGGATCTAACTGGATTCCTGTCGTTACATCAGGAATTAGCAACCCAAGAGATTTAACAATTGATTTACTAACTCATGATGTTTACTGGGTTGATTCAAAATTAGATATGATACAAAAAATATCTTACAATGGAGGAAACAGGCAAATTATTAGGAGAAACTTACCAAATCCGATGGGAATAGCAGTTCACATGGGAGATGTTTATTGGGTTGACCGTAACTTACAAACAGTATTTAAAGCTTCCAAGTTACCAGGAAATACTACTTTGCCTCTAAGAGTAAGGACGAATCTTCAAAAGTTACGTGACATAGCAATATTTGATGTTAGTAACCAACCAAGAGATGACACTAATCCTTGTTTGAAATTTGGAAACGGAGGTTGTGACCAATTATGCTTCGCATTTCCACAAGACGTTGCTGCTACAAGCAGAGGCAGCTATAAATGTGATTGTTCCACAGGGCAGTTGAACAAAGATGCACATAAGTGTGATTTTGTCGATGAGTATTTAGTGTTTTCTACTCGAACAGAAGTGCGATCCATTCCTTTGGATCCTAAATCTACAAATATTCCTTTCTCTCCTTTGGGAAATTTAACAAATGTAGTAGGCATTGACTTTGACCATCAGGATAAAAAATTATTATTTACTCAAATAAGGCCTTGGGCTAGAATAGCCTGGATGCCTTCGAATGCCCCAAGCACTAGCTCGATAAACAACATCATTAATAAAGGTATTAATCCTGAAGGAATTGCTTATGATTGGACCCAAAAGAAAGTTTATTGGACGGATTCTTCCAACCATAGCATATATGCAATGAATTTGGATGGTTCTGACTTAGTTATGATTTCAAGAGTGGAAAGACCACGAGCTATTGTCATAGACCCTTGTAATGGGACCCTCTTTTACACTGATTGGGGCAAATTCGGAACGTCTGGAAAAATTATTCGTACTACAATGGCTGGGTCTCTTAAGAAGGTGATTGTTGATAAAAATTTGGCCCAACCATCTGGCCTAGCAATTGATTATGAAGATTCTATGCTATATTGGACAGATGCAGTGAGAGAAAAAATTGAAAGATCTGATTTAAATGGCCAAAATCGTGAAGTCCTTATATCCGCAACCATTTACCCTTTCTCAATAACTGTTCATGGGCGATATATATATTGGACAGATTTGCAATTGAGAGGAGTGTACCGGGCAGAAAAACATACTGGAGCAAATATGATAGAGATGGTTAAGCGTTTAGAAGACAGTCCAAGGGATATACAAGTATTTTCATCAGCAAGGCAATCGTGTAAATTAAATGCTTGCACAATTAATAATGGAGGTTGTGCACAAAGTTGCCACCCAGCACCGAATGGCACATCAGAATGTAAATGTAATGATAACACAAAATTAGTCAATGAAGGAAGAATGTGTGTAGCAAAAAATTTGAGTTGTGATTCTAGTAAATTTTATTGTGCGAATGGAAAATGTATCTCGCGTATGTGGGCTTGTGATGGTGAAGATGATTGTGGAGATAATAGTGATGAAGATACAAATTATTGTTGTAAGTAATTTTATTCGAATTTTATATATTTTTCAAATGAAATAACTAGTTTTACAATCGAAAATATATCAATATGTTGTAGAATTTTAATGTCATGTAAATATATTTTAGCTTTCCATTCTTGCTCACCAAATGAATTTAGATGTGCAAATGGAAGGTGTATTTTTAAATCATGGAAATGTGATCATGAAAATGATTGCAAGGATGGATCAGATGAAAAGGATTGTCAGTATCCATCATGTGCAAATGGAGAATTTACATGTGGCAATTCCAGATGTATTCCAATGGCTCAGGTAATAATTTTTTGGTGATTAGAATGCAATACTGATCAGTTTAGGGCGTTACTAATTTTTCACTAATTTGGTGATAAACGATTTTGCCACCTGCTGTACAATGTCCACACAAATGAATGTAAAACCATTAAAGTTATTTTAAAATATTTATTATTTCTTGACTCACTATATAATTATATTTTTTTATTCTTGGGTATTTAGAGTCTTAACTTTTTTGTTTTCAAAATATTTATTTCTCGACGTTTCGCCTTTATTATTTAGGCATCATCAGGATACAAAATATATTATAACAAAAGTTAACTTTTAGTTTTTAATTTTGATATAATATACTTTGTATCCTGATGATTCCTAAATAATAAAGGCGAAACGTCGAGATATAAATATTTTGAAAACAAAAAAGTTAAGACTCTAAATACCCAAGAATAAAAAAATATAATAAAATATTTTACTTTAAAATAATTTTAAGTTAAAATATTTTACTTTAAAAGAATTATAATTTAAAATAATTCCATAATAAAAAGTTCCTTTAATTATCTCACCCCAGTTTACTGTATTAAAGCGAGCACCGAAGGCGCGAGCGCTTGCGAGCGAAGCGAGCAAGGCAGATGCCCCAATAATTACGTGTACAAAATACACGTTTTATTATTTTTATTTCATAGTTTTTCGAATTTTTGAGTAATTTATTAATGTCTGGTATAATAATGTTTAAAATAATTTTAATTTAAAATAATTTTACTTTAAAATAATTTTAAGCTAAAATATTTTATTTTGAAATAATTTTAAGTTAAAATAATTTTATTTTAAAATAATTTTAAGTTAAAATAATTTTACTTTAAAATAATTTTAAGCTAAAATATTTTATTTTAAAATAATTTTAAGCTAAAATATTTTATTTTAAAATAATTTTAAGCTAAAATATTTTATTTTAAAATAATTTTAACTTAAAATATTTTACTTTAAAAGAATTATAATTTAAAATAATTCCGTAATAAAAAGTTCCTCTAATTATCTCACTCCAGTTTACTGTATTAAAGCGAGCGCCGAAGACGCGAGCGCTTGCGAGCGAAGCGAGCAAGGCAGATGCCCTAATAATTACTTGTACAAAATACACGTTTTATTATTTTTATTTCATAGCTTTTCGAATTTTTGAGTAATTTATTAGTGTCTTTTTTTGGTATAATAACAAATGTTGAAAATTATTTTATGTAAAAATATTTTACTTTAAAATAATAATAATTTAAAATAATAATTCTTTTGTGAAGAATAAAGGTAGCATTTGTTAACAATAAAACTAATAAATAAGTATTTTCTTACAGATTCTCAGTGTTATGAGTATTTTGTGCTAGGGGGTACTAAAGGATGTCCCATGACGGTCTGGACGGTTCAGTTTTTCTTAAAGGCGATATTCGTGTAAAACAACTATATAATAAATATGTTATATATTATAATAAATATAATAGGTTACTGTTTTTTGCTATGAAAGAATCTCCTTCGAATTGGATATGGTAGCCCATGGTAAATATCTGTCAACGATTCCTATTGTTGTGCGATTGTTTTTACGATCCTCTATTATCTAACGGTATATTTTTTTTGAAGTTTGCATGCCCGGCATGAACAAGTACGTACCTAGTATTTTCATATTTTAATAGTTGCTACTACCTGTTAATAATAAGTATATAGTTGATAATAATACCTGGTTTATTTAATGTTCACAACTAGACCAATTTTAAAATCCATATTTACTTGTTAAAATTCTAGAAGACAATTAATTATATATTAACACAATTATTATAGTTTTACGCTACAATATAATAACTACAAAGTTTAGAAATAATGCATGTATTAGTAGTGTCTTTATTAAATAATTAAAGTAACAAATTCCACTTCGCCATGTGTAATTGAGATTCGTTACGCCAACGCCTACTTTAAACTTTAGTTTAGGCACATATATGTGGTTTAGGGTAGGTGTTGGATCGCTCAAAACAGGGTTTATGATGGCAATAAAAGAGTCCCCTGTCAGGCATTGATTTACTAGCGCGAGCATTTATTTCACTCTGTTTTTAGAATATAGACCTTACCAGTTTTTAACCGCCCAGACTTCACTGGGACACACTGTATTAATACAACCTTACCCTACATTTAAAATATGTACACATATGGATTTGACTAAATCATAAAAAATAAAATTTTTGTGTAAGACTCTGAAGTAAACTGAAGTAAAGGCGAAAAACTTCCGAATTGATATAAATGTAAAGGATTCTCATATATCCCGCACTCTTGATTAATACACGGTTGCCGAGGGCCGGTTTGGAGAATAAGGACCTTCTCCAGAAGTCGGTCGAGCGCAGGAAGGCCGCCGCGACCCCTAGCGGTGGCGTTTACAATCCATTAGACCGCCGGAAATTGATGAGAACCGGAAAATAAGTTCAACCTCCGTTTATCACTCTCTCCGCTAGAGCGACGGCGACTGGAGCTCTTACCATTTTATCAATAGAAAGGACGAAATGCGGTGGATAAACGAGATGAGGAGGATGAACTGTTTGAGAAAGATAGACAATTTGAGAAGGATAAACAGTTTGAGAAGGATGAACAGTTTGAGAAGGATAAACAGTTTGAGAAGGATAAACAGTTTGAGAAGGACAAACAGTTTGAGAAGGATAAGCAGGACGAGGAGGATAAACATGGTGAAAAGGACAAAAGGATTGAGGTGGATAAGTGGAGTGGTATGGATAAATGAAGATAGAAGAATAAACATGATAAGAAGGATAAATAGGGCAAGGAGGATAAATAGGGCAAGGAGGATAAATAGGGCAAGGAGGATGAATAAGGCAAGGAGGATAAATAGGGCAAGGAGGATGAATAAGGCAAGGAGGATAAACGTAGCGAGAAGGATAAACATAGCGAGAAAGATAAACAGAGCGAGAAGGATAAACAGAGCGAGAAGAATAAACATAGCGACAAGGATAAACATAGCGAGGAGGATAAATATAGCGAGAAGGATAAACATAGCGACAAGGGTAAACATAGCGAGGAGGATAAATATAGCGAGAAGGATAAACATAGCGAGAAGGATAAACATAGCAAGGAGGATAAATATAGCGAGAAGGATAAACATAGCGAGGAGGATAAACATAGCGAGGAGGATAAATATAGCGAGAAGGATAAACATAGCGAGAAGGATAAACATAGCAAGGAGGATAATTATAGCGAGAAGGATAAACATAGCGAGGAGGATAAACATAGCGAGGAGGATAAATATAGCGAGAAGGATAAACATAGCGAGAAGGATAAACGAGGCAAGGAGGACCGATGGGATGAGGAGGATGAAGAGGGAGGATTCAGAAGGGAGTGGAGTGTAGGAACATGGAGTGGACCGGAACCTTTTCAATTTTGCAGAGCAGCCGGGCGCTTCGGGGGAGATCAAAAGATTGACGGACAATGGAAACGCTTTTATCGCTCTCGGGAGAGGCTTCAAATTTGCATATTTCGCTGTTCCTGTTTTCGGATATTTTAATAATGGAGCAGATACAGACGGAGGATTTATGGCGGTTGCAACATCGGTCGCCCTTTTACTCCCCATTTCCTAATTGAACAAAGAGGTGTAAGAAAAATCTCAACTGCAGATAAAACCAACAATTCAAATAGGAGTATAATATTACCAGAGATAAACAGATTGCTCATGTTTATGGAACAAATGGTTGCCACTGCGCCATCTAGTGAGCTAATGTCGAAACGCAATAAAATAAATCTACGCACCGCTTGTATAGGCAATCGGTAAGTAGTAGCACAGATAACTAGATAGCTTATCTAATGCTTTTCATTAGAAATGTAAAGGGTTGCCTAAGTTGCACTCTCCACGACTAACTCCCGAAGACCTATGAAATCCTGCATCATGTTACGCCGTGCTGGTTTTAAAAGTTAAAACCTGTTAAAACTAAATACCATACCGTTTTTGAGAAATAAAATCTTTAAATTTGACATTTATTGCCCGTAGCGCCATCTTATAAAAGATGCCAGAACATACCCAAAAAGATGCCATTTCAGGCTCAAAACCGCAACCTTTTTCCCTATCTGATGAGCTATCTGGTTATCTGTGGTAGTAGTATAGAATAAGCAATCTGAGTTGTCTGATATTACATACCTATATTGTTTTTTGAGTGTTTACTCTTAGGTAAATGACGTGTCGGAGACGTCGATTGTAAATCATGCCTAAATTCACAATGACGTCTCCCGCACGCTTCACATGCAATGACAATGCGCTTTAATTTTTGCAACAAGTTCAAACTGGAATATATTAGTTATTGAATTTGTTCAATTTGCGTAAGGTAAAGTTATCGGTGATGGACAGTACAAACGAAAATTTCTTATGAGAAAGCGATGAAGAAAATATAAATTACAGTGATTATGAACACTCCGATTTTGAAGATGAACAAGAGGGAAATTCTAGTAATAGCGATACGAGTGAGGACGAAGAAAATGTTGTACAACTGACAACAAGCAGAAAGTGCGTGAAAAGGAATCCAGTATCGGAAGAATGGATTTGGTTAGCAGACGATAATATCCCTGATATAAAACCATTTAGCGGCATGACCGGAATAAATCAAATGATTTTGCGAAGATTAGGTGATAAGCCGTCGTCCATACAAATTTTCAATGAAGTACTAACTACCGAATTTTGGGAAATGATTGTACAAGATACCAACAGATATGCCGAAACACGTGTTGCTGCTGAAAATAATAG
>JAWQRP010000295.1:0-32274 GCA_033557875.1 Quadriops clusia
CGAACCAACCAAAGCAAACTAACGCAGGACTGGTGAAAAGAACGAGTCACTAGCGACCCCTATTCTCTAACTACTGAATTGAATGAAACTAATAAAAGAAGAAAACAAATATTCTTAGCCTGTATTGCGTCCCACGCCTGGCGACGGCAGCCAACGAAGCCAAAAGCTCCTGAAGAATGGCGTTGAAGATATTCCCAAAGACACTGAACAACTGATCACAATGACCTCACAAAACCTTTCACTCGGGACAGCGCCCAACACTCGGATCCCGTCATCCAGGCCACCCCCAGTGACCACCGAAGACTCTCTCTGTGGTAACTCTCTGACTCTCTCTGTGTGGACTCTTGTGAACGACAGACCGTCACTACCTGACTTCCGAGACGCTCACCCGACTTGACTCCCTTTGCTCCACAAGACTCTCTTGCGAGACCTTTTCTACCTGACTCCGGCTCACTCTCGTAAACGACTTTCAACCCCCGACACTCAAGACTACTCGCCCCGAAGACCGCTTCGATCGACCGTTTTTCTACCTGACTCCCGGCACTCTCCTTGCGAGACGCTCGCCACTGACTCCCTTCTCAAGACTACTCGTGAGACCTTCAACCCCCGACACTCAAGACCACTGCTTCCTAATACCGCTTCGATCGAACGACACTACCTGACTTCCGAGCCGCTCACCCGACACTCTCAACTCTCTGCTCCCGAAGACCGCTTCGATCGACCGACACCACCTGACTCCCGGCTAACTCCTTGCGAGACGCCACGACTACTGCTCCCGAAGACCGCTTCGATCGACCGTTTTCTACCTGACTTCCGAGACGCGCCTTGCGAGACGCTCAAGACTACTGCCCCCCGAAGACCCTTTTCGATCGATCGACACTACCTGACTCCCGGCACTCTCCTTGCGAGACGCTCACCGCTGGCTTTTTTGGAACCCTTCTTTTTCTGACCGTTTGACTGGCTGTCTCTCGGCCAATGAGAACTGTCCCCGCTCTTCGTATGAAGAAAGACCAATCACCGCGCCAACCTTCATCACCGGGCGACCAATGGCAGCGTTGGTACCGATCAAGCGACTTTGCCGAGATTTTTGCCCAAAGTCCCGCGAACCTGTTTCCCATTAAGGCGACCTTGGCCGCTTCCGCTTCCTCTAGACGTTCTTTGAATAGGGACATCGTTGGGACCATGCTTTGTACTTTGAACAGCTGTTCTTCGGGCGCTCTTGATACTGGAAATATTTTCCAGATTTCGATGACATATGGCGCGGGCAACATCTCCATATTTTGATAAGGCCCTAATTTGCAGGGATGGCATAGCCTATCTTCATACTGTCACAGTATATATACACATTTTTACACATAATCTTGCATTGTTCCTTAATTCTAAGAGAGTCACGTCAATTAAATTTCACAAATTGAATTAATTTTACATGTTTAAAAAATATTTTGACTGATGCTGTTCACATCTTTAATGAACTGATCACAAGTAAGTGTATAGATTTTATTATCTAGAATTTTCATTCCTTGTTAAAAGGCCTTCAGCCACTAATCTTACCTGAGGTTTTAAACCAATGTTTTTGGCTAATATAGAAATTTTGTTATATTGGACATGTATGTTTTCTAGAGGCCTGAAGATGTCTTAATTAGACGAAACCGGTCGCCTTCTGTATGAATAAAAACCCTGTCAGGAACAGTGTTTTTTTTACACAAACTATTTTACTAGAGTTGTCTGGAAAATATTTGTCTGTAATAGTGAACATTCTGTAAATTCTTAAACCTCAAAATAAATAATATCGGTTTTACAAACTAATTTGCTTGTACTAAGATGGTTCTCGATACATTAGTGTTCTTAGTAATTGATGGATGGCTAAATAATGTTTTTTTCAAAAACCAAATTAGGATGTTGGAATGATGTCATGTATGTTCAAATGCTCTTTGTGTGTAGTGACTATTGGTAACCATTTATTGAAACAACTTGCAAGAAAAGCAATACCTTTTCTTGGTAAATTGATTAGGACACATTTGAAATAAGATCATAATCTGGCGTTTTCTTCATTGATAGATATCTACTTTAGTTTGCTTTAGAAGCCTAGAAGTGATTTTTAAAGTTAAAATATCGATAACATTTTTCGTGTTATACAAATTATATTATACAAATTATGCAAATCCCATTTTTAAACAAAGCATGAAGTATACTTTCAAATAAGCCAATCGCAACAATCATCCTTGAAATGACGTGCTGGATGCCTCAGGTTTGTGCGAGGGGATGAAGACGGCGCACTGGTTCCAAGACGAAGGAAACGTTTTTATCAGGCACCCGAGGTCCTACACCCTTTCACTGCCAGGGGAGCAAGCCCTCTTCGTGCAAGACTTCAAAGTGACGGCCGCATCATCACTCTTCAAATGGATAATCCACGCTCGAGATAACTCCCAAAAGATTGAGTCCGATGAAGGAAAAGTTGAACTTTCAATTTTCCATTTTGCTGTGAATGAGTGCATGAAGTTCATGAGGAAGTGTCGGCACGAGGACATAGACCTGCCCATCCATGACGCTTCCTTTTTGGAATGGGAAAAGTTTTTGCAGAGTTTCTACAAGCTCGTGCATATCGGGCAACACTTCAAAGCAAGCCATCAGGAAAGTGAAGATACGTTGGTCCACAAATCGACGATTATATTGAACCAATTGGGTGAACATTGTTCTTGCTTGGATATAGACGGATACATGAACATCTGGATTTTGAAGCCGGTTTGTAGTAGCATGGGAATTGGGATTCATATATGCAGGACTTTGCAATACATCCTTAAAATCCTGGCTGAGAATAGTAAGCGGTCTTACGTCGTACAAAAATACATAGGTAGGTACTTTGTGATGAAAAGGATGCGCTCGATATTTTATCCGAAAGAAATTGTAGCTATGGAAATGGTCTTGGTATTCATATTGTTCGCTTTGTTGCGCTATAGGTTAAATAAATTAAACTGTAGCAATTTTATTTCATTTTTAAATATATTTTCGTCGGATTAACATTATATTTTCGTCGATCATGAGGTAAGGAGGTAACGAAATATCAGTTAACCGGTTATGATAACGATGATAGTAGGTAGAAGAGTAGCTTATTTTTTATTATTAACCTTGTAGGTCGGTTCCCGTTTCGCACTCCACAAATAGTGGAGAAATACCTGTTATTGTAATCCCATCAAATTTCCCATTAACGAAACCAAACACTTCTAAGTTAAAAGCGAGTCGCGAGCGACCTTCATCAGCAGGGAGAAATTCTTCTGAAAAACACAAAATTCCGACATTAACATTGGAACATAACAGGGAACAATCAAGTAAAATATCGGAAAAATACGACAAAAAGAAAATAATGGTTAATATTAATTTGAACCTGATAAAAATGGCCAAGAAAATAAAGCAGACAATTGCGAGTCAAGGGTATGTGAAGGATCCAAGATTTGGGAACGAAGACGGAGGTACAAATGATTCCTGTAAACCAACGAAACGAATTATTAAACCTATTATAAGACAAGTAAAGTGTAATGTTAACAGTCCCTGTTACGACACCAATCGAGTTTATACATTGTACGTAAACCCCAAAATGGACCAAATGCCTAACTCGGATGAACTTCCTAAATGTGAGCAAACAGTAAAATTCCGATCATTTTTGAAAGTTTTCACTGATGGGAGTAGCACAAATGTAGAAAACCGAAGACTTGATAAGCAAGGAATGGTACAAAAGAATCCAAATGTGAAAAACAAGCGATCTGAGAGAATCGAAGGAAATGAGGGAAACAAACGAAACGAAGAGATCAAACGAAACTTACAAAACAAAAGAAACGTACAAAACAAACGAAAAGAAGAAACCAAATATAATAAGGAAATCAAACAAAAGGAACAAAATATACAAAAGGGACAAAATATACAAAAGGAACAAAATATACAAAAGGAACAAAATATACAAAAGGAACAAAACAAACAAAAGGAACAAAACAAACAAAAGGAACAAATCAAACAAAACACCGAGGGGAAACAATTATTATTATCGGAAACTGAACAACAGACCTTGCAATCACTTAAAGAGGAAGTCCAAAATTGCAAGAAACGGCGCAAGACCTTCACGGTCATTAGTCATTATTACTCAGTTCGAAACGCCCTTTTAGCTAGAGGATGGATCGAAAAACTCCACCTGGTATTACAATTGCCCAATTACTTGAATCTCAAATATTTGGATGGAAAGTCTATCGAAGAACTTATTCCCTTTTTGTGTAAACCTGAATATGCTCAAGACGCAAGAAAGACGATTTTGTCCAAATTATTAGGGAAGCATCAAGTTGACTTTTACTGGGGAGTGGTGGGTAGCACTGCTTTCGAAGTAAATCCGGATAAAGTCAAGTACACTTTGATCAACACGGTGAAGAGGAAAGTTTACAGTTATTCCTGCAAGTTGGCTTTGTGCGATGTGATGAAGCTTTCTTATTGGTACAATAAGCCGGGGGTGTACTCTTTGGTTCACCCTCGAACTTACTGCCTTACCGACAAAGGAGATCCTTTGAAGTTCGTGGAAGACTTTAAATATAATGCTGTTTTCTCGTTGCTAAAATGGGTGGTGGTGAAGAGCCAGCCGGACATGTCAGATTCTCAGAAAGAACAAGAAAATTACGTAGATGTTAAATTAATATCTCCGGTAGGGAAGGTGCCTTTAAGTGCCCTTAACTTCGCCCTAAGGGAATGCAACAATTATTTGAGGAAACAAAAGCATGCAGACATCGATTGTGAAATCGAAGAACCCTGTGACGAGGATTGGATGAATTTCTTGCAGCATTATTATACGCTTGTGCACAAAGGTCATCACTTCCAATCTTCTTCTTATTTGCCTGTGGATTGCAACGAAACGCTTACGGTTATAGAATTGTGCTCTGATTTGCTTCAAGAAGTGAAATTATACCAGCCTGACTTACACGCAGACGGGATTATGAATTTGTGGATTTTAAAGCCCGTCTACAGCAGCATGGGTTACGGGATAAAAGTTTGCAAGACTTTGGATTACATTCTTGATACGGTTTCGAAAAATAAGGACAAAACGTATATTATTCAGAAATATATTGGTAAGTATTTTGGTGTAAATGCGGCTTGTGTTGCTTACATGAGAAGGATACGATCATTGGACTCTGACTTCGGATTGAAACTAGGTCCATTTGATTGGTCGAAGGTGTGTGGGAGTTTATAGTAGAAAATCACATATTTGTTTTATTTACAACTTGAAAACTACTAGGCCTATCTATTTGAAACTACATATTTAGGACTTTTATTAGGTGACCTTCTTACAGACTAAATTTAAGCAAAATCAGATTATTACAGGACACGCGATTTTGAAAAAAAAAGTTTTCTCTGCAAATGCTCAACCTATTAGGTTGAAATTTCATATTTATAGTTTCCTTAATGTTATAAATTAATCGTAAATATTTTAACAATATCGCATTGTTATTAACGGTAGTTTACAGGGATTAAGAAATTAAAATACGCTGCAATTGCGGTCAGGACTTGAATAATAATTATTGCAAATAAATATTACAATATTGTTCATTATAATTTCATTAATTACAAAATATATGTACATTTTCTAGTAAACAATGTTTCAAGCAAAACCAATTTACTAATGTTGTGCAACTATAAGCCAGATACCTAACTTAAACCTTTAAATAGAGCATTCTAAATTAGCACTCTCATTGAAAAGGTTAAATTTGCAGAACCCTTATAAAAATACAAAGGGTAGGTATAGTAAAATTTAACTGAACGAAAATCGTAAGAGAAAGGAGCTTTTATGGCCGTTGTAAACAATTAAGATATGGTAAATTGAATAGCTATCCTCATAAAGATTGTTTCCGGCTTGCTTTACCTGCATTTTGGGTTTTAAGGTCTAGCACCTAGTTTTCTTTTTTCTTCTAAAAAAGGTATATATATAAATACGTAATATACCTACTGCTAGTATTATTTCAAACTTTTTGATGAACGTATCAGTGTAAAGAGTAGTTCATAGTGTGTTTATTAAAGAGTATTTTTTTATTTATTTCACAAACTCACTCAAAATGAAACAAGCCATTGTAGTGAAGTTATTAGTGGATTTGTTGGGACTTCTGATGGTACCCCACAGAAAGAAGAATATATAGTTTTTGAAAATATTGAGAAACAACTTCTTCGGGAGGAGGTGGTAGTGGAAGAATATAATACCCTATTAGTGGACGAAAATGTCTCTAGTGATGAAGAAATTGCAAGTGATTTTGACGATGAACCTCCATCTCCTTTACAACAAAGCAGTTCTTCTTCATTTGAAAGTACACCACCGAAGAAAACCAAATATCCAGAAAGCTATATTGCAGATGCATATAAAATATAAACCAAGCAACCTAGGGAAAAAGATGGCAACATTGAACCTCCGCAATTATGCTGGCAATAGACGGTAGTCCTCGGCTGCATATAAGTACAGTACTAAACAAAAAAAAAATAATTAAGAACAAAAATGTGATCTATCATTTTGAAGCGACTCTTAAAGGACCTGTAAATAAGAAGAATATTCAAGGTCAAATTAATAAAGAGGTACTTTCTCATTTCACGGAAGTTCGAGTAAAAAATGGAATTGTCCACGACAGGACGTTAAGACTTTGAGCCTTTGAAATTAAAAAGACTAGATGTTGACAAAATTCTAAATTTCAAGGCGTCTAAATCGTGGAAGAGTAAATTTAAAAAAAGAAACAAATTAGTGTCCAGAAAAATTACACATAAAGTGAGTTATATCACATAAATTTCTGACGCAGGGACTATTTTTTAAGGTTACAATCCTTTGTACATTATCAATTTATGAGTGCAAAATTTCAACCCATGATAAAATACGCATTTTATAAGTATGGGTATACCGAGGAACATCCTGAACTTTTTCAAACTCCGTTGGAATATTGTTTTGAGACAGGATTAACTGAAGAATGTCAAATTGAAACTGCGATTGTCTAGCATTTATTAGATGTGCTCACTGTGAAAATTGTTTTTGCTTGAAACATTGTTTACTAGAAAACGTACATATATTTTGTAATTAATGAAATTATAATGAACAATATTGTAATATTTATTTTCAATTATTATTATACAAGTCCTGACCGCAATTGCAGCGTATTTTAATTTTTTTATCCCTGTAAACTACCCTTAATAACAATGCGATATTGTTAAAATGTTTACCATTAATTTATAACATTAAGGAAACTATAAATATATTAAATTTCAACCTAATAGGTTGAGTATTTACAGAGAAAATTTTTTTTTCAAAATCAGGTGCCCTATAAAGTGCCCCCTGTAATAATTTGATTTTGCTCAAATTTAGTCTATAAGAAGGTCACCTAATAAAAGTCTCAAATATGTAGTTTCAAATAGATAGGCCTACTAGTTTTCAAGTTGTAAATAAAACAAATATGTGATTTTCTACTATAAACCCCCACCCACCTTCGACGCCTATGGCTCATTGCCCGTAAAAATTTGCAAATCTTCATATTTTTACGCAACCAATCAAATGGACCTAGTTTCAATCCGAACTCAGAGTCCAATGGTTGTACCCTTCCCTTGTCAGCTGTCCATTGTTCTTATTTTTATCGGAACAACGTTCAAACTTTTATTATAGAATAAAGATATTATTTTACAGTGGGTATTCTTCTTGGTAAGAATTACTAACAACAATGCAAGAATAATAAGCGTATTCGACAAATATATTATATCTACATGAATTCATATTACTCTCTTAAATTAAATCACTAGATTAATAATAAAGAGAATAAAGTATCCTTCTGTTTTAAAAAAATATATAGTTATCAATATTATAGTGGAAATATCAACATTTTGTTCAATACACAAAATAGTATTAACTACTTTAGACTATTTATTTAGCTGCGATTATAATAGGTGCTTGTTATATCGTTAAAAAAAATATTATCGCATAAACAAAAAAAACTATCACCAAGTACTTACACATTTGCAAATTGGAAGCTTTTATGAGAACTATTAATATGCCTTATCAATTCGAGCATTATTTAAATCTGAAAAAATGCATACACAATCTAATCAAGGATTCTACCGAAAAAATAGGACTAATATATAAACATAAGTCGAATTAGGATGGCGATTTGTTGTGTCGCAAAAGTGATTCGACAATGAAGCTTTGCGTAGTAGCTCTTTTGGCCCTTGTGGCTTGTGCCGTAGGTACGGCACCAAGCGTGAGGATTATCAAGGTTGAGAGGAAGATGCCCATGCCTGAATCTCTTCGCGTTTTGAAGCATTTGGCTTACCCCAAATCTACCCTTCGTGACATCGCCAACAAGATGACCGGGTAAGTGTTTATTTTTTGTCACATTTTCATTTTTTTCTACTTTTTACACTTTTTTATGACTCGTTTTGTGTACTTTTAGAGCTGATGCGCGTCTTCTCGTTGCTGAAATCAATGAATATGCTGATCACCTTCTTAAGGACATTGACCAGTACCTCATTGAAGAAGGATTGGACCCATTGCAACTCCCCGATATTTATGAACACTTTGAATATGTAAGTCCTTTTATGATTATTTTTGTCTTTTATGATTAGATTTTTCTTATGATTCTATTTGTTTCTTGTGATTCTATTTGTTTTTTGTGATTCTATTTGTTTTTTGTGATTCTATTTGTTTTTTGTGACTCTATTTGTTTTTTGTGATTCTATTTATTTTTTGTGATTTTATTAGTTTTTTGTGATTCTATTTGTTTTTTGTGATCCTATTTGTTTTTCTTATGATTACATTTGTATATTATGACTATTTTAATTATAAATTTTCTTGTGGTTGTTTTTGTCAGGGAAATAGAAAGTTACATTTATGTTTGCAGCAACCAATCATCATTACCTACCATGGTGAACTAAACATGACCAATGGATGGCTTTATGATGTGTCTACTCTTCGCCGTGGAGGAGACGCTATTTTGAAGTACGAGTTTGAACTTCTCAACATTCATGTACCTCTTACTTTCAACGATTTGATTGTAAGTTTATCATCAATTAATTATTCGATTTTTGGCTACAATTTTTCTTTGGCTCTTTTCAGTTCGACTATGATTACCACGCAGACATCATGGATATTGGGCCAACTGGCAAGGTAGAAGGCAAGGTCTCCAACATCGAAATCTACATCGACATCACATTTGATTTCTACAACATGGAGATCGTCCTACAAGACTTCGAAATCCCATCTGCTGGGTAGGAACGATTCCTTGTTTTATAGCCTCAGGGAATACAGTTTATTTTTTTTTCTAGTGAGATCCTCGTGGACTTCAGCGGAAATGACCTGATCGATTGGTTGTTGGAATTGCTTATTGATGTAGCAGCTGCTGCCCTTCATGACACAGTCATTGGTATGGTTGAAGGAGGCGTCTATGGTGCTATTGAAGGCATGATTGCTGACCTCAACACCCAGCTCCAAGACATCTTTACCGTTTCTTAAATTAATTGCGTATGCGCAAGTATACCAAATATACTTGCTACAAATATGAAGAAGATAAACAATCCAATATAAAAATAAACTTTAAGAAATGATTAAATCTTTGCTTTAGATAAAATCTTATCTAATTCGTGCTTATGTTTCAAAAACCTTATCTCCAAAAAACATTCACCTTCAATAGCTGTTGCAATACCTCAATTAGGCTATAAATGTTTCTACTTTCACTCTCAAACATACATTTGAAAAAAATCATTCTTCTACTATGTGTATCGATATGAAAGTCCTAATACTATTGTGCATGATTTTTGGATACGTTTATGGGGGAACTCAAGACGTAATCCTGCGAAATCCTGCAGATGAAGTCATGTCCAAGAAAACAGCAGATTTCGTTACATTTTTGCAAGAATACTCTAACAAGACTATCAAATATGGTTCAGGTAAACTCGAAGCTAACGCGAATGATTATTTCGACCTGCTGTTCGAAGGTATGAGCAATTATATCATTGATAATGGATTTGATTCCTTCGAGTTGCCCGGTTTGGAAAAATCTTTCGGATGGGTAAATAGACACATAAAATTATAGTCCATTTTCGTCCATATAGTAATATCGATTATTTTTTTTATATGCTGTTTAAATTTTTTGTTGAGAATAATATATTTTTAGACGATTTTCCAAGGAGAAATAATCTTAACGAATGGCTGGATACATGATATACACACTTTACACCGAGGAGGAGACGTTACAATTACATATGACAAGAAATTATTTCATATCAAAGTCCCTGCTGCATTTAATGCATTGAAGGTCGGTTATCATTTTCCTCGTTTTTTTTTGTGAACAATTATAAAATAGAGTTTCGTTTTAGTTTAATTACGAGTACAGTGCAAAAATTTTTGGATCAAGACCGAGCGGAGGCTTAGAAGGAAGCATTTCCGATCTTTTTGGTTACTTAAATTTCGTTGTAGATATCCAAGATGTTGAAATTGTATTGCAAGACTTTAAAATACAATCATCTGGGTAAGGATATATGTATTTACTATACACATTGTAATGTCATAGATATGTTAATTATGTTACATTGTTAATAATGTTCTATTTATTTATCTATCAGAAATATCAAACTGAAGTGGACTGGAGAGGATTTACTGGTTTCGATGCCAAATCTTTTCTCAAGCCTTACTATGACTTTCTTCCACAGTACGATTCCTAACATTGTGCAGAGTTTTATCGTCGATATTGTTAACGTACTCCTGGCGAAGATCAATGAAGAATGAAGACATTAATAATATTTTAGGGTAGAAAAGGAATAAACGATTCATAATTATGTGTTTTCAGTAAATTGTTTTAATCTAAACTAGGAAACCAGCAAAACGCTTCCCAATATCGTCCAATACTCAAATCCCAATACTATTTTATCCACTGTGAGCGCCATCTACAAGCGCAACTACCAGCGCCATCTACAAGGTCAACTACCAGCGCCATCTACTAAAGAGTGGCTTTAGTTAAGTTACAGTGTTTCCCGCGAGAACTGTCACATTAAAATGCCAAAAAGAGAGGTCAAAGAACAATGTTTAGTAGCAAGGAAACGTTAGAAAAAAGAACAGGACCTGAAGGCGTAGGAAGGCATGAATTCTTGCGAATGTTAACGGAGGAATTCGCAAAAACAACGTCTTTTAGTAAGTTAACCTCAATGTTTTGTCCTAATTTCACGAGAGAGGCGCCGTGAGAGACTCATGACTATGAAGTTGTCTGTGAATAACGACTGTGTAAATCTGTACTAGTTATCCACAGTCCCCATTACAGATTCCTGTAATACCGCACGTGAAATTACTCACAGAATTCTGCGTTTAAGCGCAAGAGGTTCGAGCGTACGGCGGGAAGATTAAATAATTTTTCCGTTTTCTTTCAGATTGCAAAAAGCAAGTCCTGGCCAATTTGGCGAATTTCTCGTACGACCCCATTAATTTCGAGTCCTTGAAGCAGTTGAACGCTTTAGATATTTTTTTGGGTCAACTATCTCAAGACAACGAGGAATTGGTGCACTTTGGGCTAGCCGGTTTATGCAACTTGAGTTCAGGTAGTAATTATACAAGTAATTAAGGTTCGACATTATAAATAAAAGTTTCCATATTATAAATAAAAGTTTCGATATTATAAATAAACGTTTCGACATTATAAATAAAAGTTTCCATATTATAAATAAAAGTTTCGATATTATAAATAAAAGTTTCGATGTTATAAATAAAAGTCTCGACATTATAAATAAAAGTCTCGATACCTATTATAACTAAAAGTATCGATATTATAATTAAAAGTATCGATATTATAAATAAAAGTCTCGATATCATAAATAAAAGTCTTGATATTATAAATAAAAGTCAACAATCAAAAGTTAATCGCGGATTTGATAACTTTTAAAGCTTAAATAAGATAATTTGTTTAATTTTTCAGACCCAGAAAGCAGAGAGTACATCCTACGGTTCAACGGGGCGTTCTTGGTTTCGGAACTATTGTTGCATGGCAATGTTGAAATTTCTCTGAACGCTTTAACAACCTTAATATTTCTTATTACGCCCGAGTCCCAAGCTGGGATTACAACACCCTGCGTAATAAATAAGGTGCTTCACTACAAAAATAGTCAAAATCCGAGATTGAGAAATCTTGCTATAATATTCTTAGAGGATTATTGTACGGAGGAGCAGATAAGTGCGGCCGAAAAAACGAGTTTAGAAACCACGGATATACCGCTTCCTGCTTCTAGTCTATAATATTTTATTTTATTGCAAGATTCATCCAACGGAGATTTTTGATCCCTGATTAGAGTACTGCAGTAACTCTGTGTTTAAAAATGAATTTTATGGTAAAAGTGGGGCAAATTAGAGGAATTGGCTTGAGGGTTTTGCGCGCGGGCTTAAGTACTAAAAATCCGGCAACAGAGAAATGTTTTAAAATAGGTGATACTGTATCTATAACAAAAAGAATAACAAAGGATGATGTTGAAAAGTTCATCGAACTCAGCGGCGACTCGAATCCTGTTCACTCGGGGGAACGCCAAGAGAGGGCCGTAGTCCACGGTGCTTTGCTAAACGGATTGGTTTCGGGTCTAATCGGCACCAAGATGCCAGGACCTGGAACCTTGGTGGTGTCCCAGACTCTAAATTTTCCTAATAAATGCTACGCAGATGAAGTCGTGAGCATAAAAGTTTCGCTGCTCGAAGATCGCAAGATTATCAAAGTTGGTTTCGTTTGTCAAGTCGAGAACGAGAGGGAGAACAAGGTTGTAATGTTTGGAGAAGCTAGGCTTAGGCTAGGAAAATAAATGAGACTGTTAAATAATTAATCTTGGTTTTATTTCGCCTTTGTTTGCAGCAAAAGTAAATATTTAAAAATTAAGTGGGGCACTTGATGGGAGCGTTGTTTTTGCAACAAAACTCCCTTCCGGCAGATAGGTTGGTGTTCTGCCACACCGACCCATAATTTTGGATAAATAGGAAAGCTCTCTCTTTGTGGACATCTCTGCCAACTGTCGCGCAGATGACGTCACCGCTTTTTGCTAAATGGGGAATTATCTAAAAAGACAACCACAACCAACAAATGATTAATTAGTAACCATGATTTCGTAATTGTTAATTTTGCAATTATTCCAACTAGTAAAATTCCAACAAAGTAAAATTACCGTTTCATATTATTCAGCAGAAACATGTTTTACTTACCAATTCCAAACATTTATTCGTACACTGTTTATTTCCCACACTAGTAGTGCCCAAGAAGTACGATTCAGTTGTTTGGGTTAAGCAAGGGAGGCCTTTTGGTGGATCCTTCGAGCCTTGTGTGAATTGGTCGCTTAGGAAAACTCCGCAAGTGCAAGGTGTTGGAAGCTCTGATTTTAATAGGTTTTCTAAACCTTTGTCGACCGGGTTTGCTAAAGTAACGGCGGTAATTGCCAATATTAGGATTACGATTGACATCTGAAAGAAAATGTTAAATTTAGGGTCTTATATTGGTGAAATTACATGACAAAATGACTTCATTTACTTTTTTACTTTAATTATATTATAATAATAATAAATAATACAATTATATCTTTAATTCTAATGGGAATATGAATGGTGAGAATAATAATTGAATAGAAAAATGACTGGAGGGAATATATTTAAATAGGGAAAAATATTTAAATAGCAAAAAAGACTGATTTTTTTTGTATAAAAGTTTTTCTTCAACGTGTAGCCCGATATAGCAACTATGTTGATTATCCGATCATTAACGGGCACACCGAACCTTTTCATCCCGTCATTATTCGATATAATTGTCAACGAGATCTCACAACGGCTGAATAGCCTGGTATCCATGAAGGATTAGATAATTGCAGCTTCGTTAAGCACCTGGCCCCGGCCGGAGCAATTTTAATTAAATCTATATAATCAAATATTTTCTGCACTTTATAAAGGTTCTATTTTCCACCAAATACAGTATAACCACAAAAAGAATACGTACGTTATCGCAGACTGTTCACCGTCGCCACAATTAGCCGCTTAGGAATTAATGAGTTCTTATGGATTTAAGTTCGTTGATTTATGTCATCATAAGAGCTGTGCTGGCCAATTCTGCTCGTGCAAATGTGCGGAATCTGCACTTTTTTCCGCATTTTGCAAGAGCAGGAAATGCAAGACGGTTTTATTTATATAATACATCTATAAAAGTGTCAGTACAGCAGATAAAGAGAGGTTAAAGGGTTACGTTTTGTTTTTTAATGAATTTAATGTGTTCAAGATGGGTGTCGATCCCCTGTTAATATTCAGTATCGCATCCTGTCCACAACTTGAATAAAATACGATGAAAAGCAGTATTTTTAACCACCGACGATAGCTTATCGGGTTCATGTTCCTGTATATAGGGTGAATGTTTATCACTGTCTGTAAATACATAGAGATACGCACTTTCCTTAGCACGGGAAATATACATTTTTTTTAAATTACAACACTGCTAAACATTGTTGCTTGGAGTTCCGATGTGGTAACGAGGATAAAATGCGATGGTTTGTTGAATCAATGTCCGACTTCCTTTTAAACGCGACACAAATCGGTAACGGTTTAAATATTTACTCAAAACTGGGTGGGTTTGGAGAAATACCACATAGGAAGCTTTGTATGTAATTAATATGGTATATAATTAATATGATATATAATTAATATGGTATATAATTAATATGGTATATAATTAATATGGTATATAATTAATATGGTATACTATATTAATTAATATGGTATACCATATTAATTATATGATTTTTATATTTAACTTTAATTTTAGATGAAGAATGTATAAACATTAATAACTCCCGTATGATAGTTTCGATAGTATCGAACCAATCAACGACCAGAAATCGGTTTCGTTTCCATGGTAATTTTTACAATAGCAATCGCTTATTGGTTCAATAACTATTGAAAGGATATCAAATCTATCTTTTCAGAAATCCAACATGAAGGACTGTTAGTTGTTTGCTTAGTTATAACTGGGAACCCTTTCTCCCTTAATTTTAATTACAATTGCGTAGGGTTAGATTACACAGGTAATGTTGGTAATAATTTCAAGGAAGTGACTTAATGTATATTCAAAACTTCGTTTCATCAATGGCACCCAGCCGTAGCATTGAATAAACAATCGGGCATTTAAAAGTATAATTCGCTTGTTATCTCTAAACTTTTCCCATCTCCCCGTGGCCACCCCCTGGAAATCAGAATCACCGATGCAAACCACCCCTTTTGACGCTCTAGATAATTACGATCATTGTTACGTTGGCAATTTCCTGCCCGGAGACCTGATTTGTTTCAGAAAAAGGGGACCCGGTCTAACAGGTGTTAGAAAGAGAGCAGAAGTGTAGACGGGCTTTGTTGTAAATTGCGTTACAGGTTGATGGACACTCGCTTTCCGAGTTTCTCCTGTCGAAATAAGGGTTGGTGTGCGGCGGACTGTAGAAAGCTGATTGGTATAAATTAACGTAATGACCGATGTTATAAATGCATATTTTACTAAGAACGAGTCGCTCCGGGGGAATTTTCCGTCTTGGGCGTTTGCATCATGGAATTCAACGAAAAGTGGCTTTGTGTTTGTGGCTGGTTGTTTATGGTTTTCGCAGTGAGCGAGCGGGTAATAACGTATTTTTCTTGCATTAGTCATCTGGGGTTCCTGATTTTGTTGATGTTAATTATTTTGCTGATAGTAGTGACTTTGCTGATGCTAGATTTTCAAGGGTGCGCCCAGAGATTAAAACCATAGTGTTGAAATGAATTATTGCTCATAATTTAATCAAATATGCCCTGTAGGCAAACTCGAATGATTGTATTTCTTTTTCGCCTGGGTTATGTTACCAGATTGTTCTGTGTAAGGGACACATATAAAGCGATAAAATAAATATTGAATTTTTGTTTGTGATACTCGGAGGGGTACTAACATTGATAGTGCATGTATATTTCTCTAGTTAACTTTTGCTTACAACAAAGAATAATGCCTGTATCTTTCTGTTATATATTAAATGCGCTTCTTCCCTTTTAGCGAGTTCACTCGTACGAGGGCTACCTTATATTTTTTTTACGAAACGTAGGAAATTAAGTCTATTAAAATCGTAAAAAGTCATCCAGAAGAAAATCCACATGAGATATTTCTCTTTTTTCATAAGCTTCATTTTTGTAACGTTCATTATCAACAAACTACTCATTGTCGTTTTTTAACCTACCCAATAACAAACATTTCAATTCTACCACATAAACAAGAGGTAAGTATTCGTTTAATAGCATAAATGTGACAACATATTGCAGAGCTATAGCTACAAAAGTAGGTAATTCAATCTTCTAGTGGTTCCCGAAGAACAACGAGGCGAAAAGAAAGTCTCAAAGAACAATTGAGGGATGTATGATTGCATCAAGTAATGTTATACCTATCTCTGGTAGGCATTATACCAGTGCACAGGGTTGCCCGGTTGTCGACCCACAGCTTCACCATGCGTAAACTCTCTCTCCTCTACACCCTTCGAGCCTACCACGGCGTGGAGTCTACATGCTCTTCCCCCCATAAGACGCTGTCCGGACCCCTAGAAACTCTCGTAGGCCGATGACCACTCTGATGTCACCGCGCACAAGTCACACAGAGGTACACTCAAATGTGAGTGTGCACGAGGCATTTTAAAAATTATTACCGATCTTTCGGTCCGCATTTGTCGTCGTCGGAGAAAGGCCGTTGGTATTTCATCCACGTTTCCTCCCGTCGCACGATGGGTGTGTTCAGAAAGAACGGGGAAATTATGTTATTTTTCATATTTCGAGCGTTCTCACCTAAAGGCGTTCTTACCTAAAGACGTGCTTACCTAAAGACGTTCTTACCTAAAGACGTGCTTACCTAAAGACGTTCTTACCTAAAGACGTTCTTACCTAAAGACGTTCTTACCTAAAGACGTTCTTACCTAAAGACGTTCTCATCTAAAGGCGTTCTCACCTAAAGCACCAACAGTTAGTGTGCCTACCATATTTCTGGATAATTTACATATTTACTCCATCCGGATCATATTTTCGTTACGTGCCTCACTGCTTGAAAAGTAGGCGCGCTGCTGATGTGTTTATTACATTTTTCCTGATAATTTATTTGGTTCCTTCTTCAGCTTTGCGAGTACAAAACGCACACTGCATATTATTGTGTTTTGCATTCGCATGTGGAACTTTGTATGAAACACATTGATGGCGATATTGGGTGCATTAGTCCAATTAAAACAATGATTTAAAATGAAATATTTTCTTCTTGTATATTCTTATCCTTCTGCGTTTCAGACGACTGAGAATTAATATTTACAATTATAATTCTGCGATATGTACCTATGTATATCAACATACCCATAGAGTGCGAGCATCGAAAATTATATCTTAAACTAAATTCAATTAAAAAATTAATATGAATTAGCACACCAAAGCAACCGCTTGCTTATTTATCAATGAAGAGCAACAATTGTTGTATTTTGTTACAGGATTATCTATAATGCTAAAATATTGCAAATATTTAATAACTTCCCTGCATATAAGTCAAAATATACGATCTATATTTAGCTCTGCATCCGCTGTTGTTTGAATGCCTGACAATCCTAAGTTATACCAGATTTATTCGTCTAATCCAACGACGTCGAATCAAAAACGAACAAATTAAATAATCTGTGGACATTCTGTGTACATGAAACTTACATACACATTTCAAACAACATTTTACGTAACCTTATTGTCACCATTCTTGGTATTTTTATGTTGTGTCTTATCGGGAATCCCTGCAAGCGCGCAAAATTAAGAAGCACTGTCGTTTTGTGCAGCGGTAAACATCCTAGTGGTATTAAAATAAGCAATAACTATTTGCCTTTGTCGTTAAAAATCCACTGTAAATTTTCCCATTCAGAATAAAATGCTATACCCGGAATATATTACGTAGTGTTAACCAGAAAAGTTGACCAGAAAAATTAACTAGGAAACTTAGAAAAGTTAAATAGAAGAGTTAGCTATAGAAAAGAAACTTAGAAAAGCAAGTTAGAAAATCAACTTAGAAAAGCAAACTAGAAAAGCAAGCTAGAAAAGCAAGTTAGAAAAAACAAAACTTAGAAAAGCAAGCTATAAAAGCAAGTTATAAAAGCAAGCTATAAAAGCAAGCTATAAAAGCAACTTAGAATTGCAAGGTAGAAAAGTAAGTTAGTTAGAAAAGCAAGCTAGAAAAGCAAGTTAGAAAAACAAACTTAGAAAAGCAAGCTATAAAAGCAAGCTATAAAAGCAAGCTATAAAAGCAAGTTATAAAAGCAAGCTATAAAAGCAACTTAGAATTGCAAGGTAGAAAAGTAAGTTAGCTAGAAAAACAAGCTAGAAAAGCAAGTTAGAAAAACAAACTTAGAAAAGCAAGCTATAAAAGCAAGTTATAAAAGTAAGCTATAAAAGCAAGCTATAAAAGCAACTTAGAATTGCAAGGTAGAAAAGTAAGTTAGCTAGAAAAGCAAGTTAGAAAAACAAACTTAGAAAAGCAAGCTATAAAAGCAACTTAGAATTGCAAGGTAGAAAAGTAAGTTAGATAGAAAAGCAAGCTAGAAAAGCAAGTTAGAAAAACAAACTTAGAAAAGCAAGCTATAAAAGCAACTTAGAATTGCAAGGTAGAAAAGTAAGTTAGCTACAAAAGCAAGCTAGAAAAGCAAGTTAGAAAAACAAACTTAGAAAAGCAAGCTATAAAAGCAAGTTATAAAAGCAAGCTATAAAAGCAAGCTATAAAAGCAACTTAGAATTGCAAGGTAGAAAAGTAAGTTAGCTAGAAAAGCAAGCTAGAAAAGCAAGTTAGAAAAACAAACTTAGAAAAGCAAGCTATAAAAGCAACTTAGACTTGCAAGGTAGAAAAGTAAGTTAGTTAGAAAAGCAAGCTAAGGAAGCAAGCTAGACAAGCAAGTTAGAAAAGTAAGTTAGAAAACCAACTTAGAAAAATAAGTTATAAAAGCAACTTAGAAAAGCAAGGCAGAAAAGTAAGCAAGAAAAGAATACTAGAAAAGAGTGTCGTCCATAAAACAGTGCTAGCCGGACAACAATGCTAACCAGAATTTAAAGTCGACCAGAATTCCCAGCGCCCCATCGCGAAGTTAATTCTAAAAATAACGCAGTAACCCAAGACTTAGAAGAGGTTTCTGCTCGGTCGTCTGAGCATACATGTCCACATGCAATTTTCCATTCCTAATCGAACGTGGCCCTGGGCAATTAGGTTCTATCAAATTTGAGCCTCCCACGGAGTACTCGGTCCAAAGCGAGCGAAAATGTCGCTCCGCGGTACGAGCCATAGCTCGTATATAGAGGAGGAGAAGCTGCGAAGGATAGTCTAGCAACGAATGTATCAGATGAAGTGAGATAATCGAGGCACTATGTAACTTTGGCGGAAATCATTAACTCTGGTTTTATGCATGGGTGGGGTTGAATTGGCGCTGGGGGGACAAGGGGGACCCAAGGGGCGAATTATGCAACGACGATGGTAGCTGCGGGCCGAAAGCAAGGTCAATTTCGTACAACAACGCCGTTGGTACAACAGCAACAGGTTAGCGTCTATTCCATCCATGGGCGACGTCAGGTGCTAGACTGAAATTAGTAAGAATTGCCTTGATTCTAAAGGAGTCGTTAGTGGATTCCTGGGCATGGACGGGGACGTGGGGTTCCACGTTGAAATCCTCGCTCCATTGTAGTTCGCTGGTTTACGATTTAATAGCGTTTATTGATTGCGGGACGGCCGTAAACATCATTGGTTTAAATCAGATGAGGCGTATGAATATTCATGCTGAGAGCAAATTACAAAATATTATTGTATATCCACGGGTTTATATGCGCACTGTTCGGGATTGATGCATATTTTAAAAATGGGCAATGATTATTTTAATTTCTACCTACGGGCTTGTATATTATGAATATGGCGCGCGGACCTGAGTATTCTTGTAGAATGCAGGTTCTTGTAGAGAGTATCAACTAATAAGACATACAACTAATGCCCGATTTCTGGAATAATAGATATCCTTTCAATACTTATTGAACCAATGAGCTGCAGCTATTTTAAAAATTACCATGGAAACGAAGACAATTAGTCTTCGTTGATTGGTCGATAATTATTGATAGGATATCTATCGTTCCAGAAATCGGTTATAAGAGACATATAACTAAGAGACATACAATTAAGAGACATACAACTAAGAGACATACAACTAAGAGACATACAACTAAGAGACATACAACTAAGAGACATACAATTAACAGACATACAATGAACAGACATACAATGAACAGACATACAATGAACAGACATACAATTAACAGACATACACTGAACAGACATACAATGAACAGACACACAATGAACAGACATACAATGAACAGACATACAATGAACAGACATACAATTAACAGACGTGCAATTAAGAGACATACAACTAAGAGACATACAATTAACAAACATACAATGAACAGATATACAATGAACAGACATACAGTGAACAGACATACAGTGAACAGACATACAGTGAACATACATACAATTAACAGACATACAATTAACAGACATACAATTTAGAGACATATAATTAAGAGACGTACAATTAAGAGATATACAACTAAGAGAAATACAACTTGTAGAAGACATATAACTGATATGTAGCAATAAAAGTCAAAGTTGTAATACGAATAACATTTGTTCAAACAGGTGTGTTCCGTGGAGCAACACCATTCTGTGCCCACAGAAATTTAAACCAAAAAAAGGATGCGCTCGCCAGGATAAATTGTCTACCAGAAAACCCAAATAGACTGGTAATACAATGCTAGATGCATGTAAATTAAGAAAAGATCATCAACCGTCAAAGGCACAAACATGTATAAAAATTCCCGGATCTGGTCCGGTTTAGGAACATCATTAAAATAATTTCTTCATTGTTCAAATTGCTGTAGACCATTACATAAAATCGCCGTTCTGGGAAGTCATCATCAAAATGTAGACCACGCCAAGCATAAAACGCTGATGATGAGGGGTGGATAAAGCATATGCACAATGCGCTGGAAAATAAAAGCAACAAATGCGCCGTGGCATTCGAGATAAATTACTCTCAGGGTTAGCCGGTTCCAGGGGTTGATTCTGGCCTTGAACTCGGCCAGAGTGCACTCTGTGGTTTCTCGCATTGCCGGCGCGTTGCGTGATGGGGAGGTGCTTGTTTCTTTGTTTGTTACGGGGGATCCTTCGTACAAAAGATCAAATCAACATCGGATAGACGCGGGTAAAATTAGCATCACCCCGCGCACATACGTCCACATATAGGTACTTGATATGCACCCCCCATTTCCGCTTATAATCGTTTATTTCTGACATTAAGGAATTAAACTTTCTTTCTACAATATGACGATGAATTAATGTACTGGGTGGAAACCCCGCCATGAGGGTTGGGATTTTTACAACAACCCCGAGCCAGATACTTCTTTTAAGCGTATACGCAAGTGCATACATCTAGCTGGACATTCTTCCACAGCGAATTGTAACAAAGGGTTATAGGCGTTACCGAGTCCTTCAAAATTACGATTTGAATTGCAAATTATACAATCTATAACAATAAGCGCAGGAACTATATTTAAAAACAGGATTTATTTAGCGTATGGCACGATATTCGTGACAACCTCTGGCCGGTTGATTGCCAGCTGTACACCCCCGAGAGCCAGAAAATTACGTGAACTTTGATTGACATTCCCGCTCATTTGGAATTTTGTCCACGAGGCAACCAACATATTCAGGAGAAAAAACTCAGCACATTTTCTTTGGGAAGTGAAACATGAGCGCGCCGCTCAATGGCATTACGAAAGAGTTCAAGCTAAATACCGCATTTGTTCCCCCCTGGTTCACATATAGCATTCCATTTGCGCTAACGCGAGATTAGAAAATCAAACATGTGATGTCATTTGAGCGTTCACAAGGAGCAGTTACGTCCATCCACCATGTTGGTGCCATGCCAGGGCGTAGCATGCAGCGAGCAGCATTATGTTCTGGCATCTCAGCCATGAAAACAGTAAAGAGGGTCGAGATGGGTGTACATGGTGACGTCATGGTAGGAGCGGCCCCACCACCTACCATTCATTCAAATAAATGCTATAAATTATGTGAAATATCCGAGAGCTAACTGTTACTATTTTCTTCGCAAAGTCTGCGGCCGAACGCGAGGCTGCGCTCCCATATGAACTTCGTTTTTTCTGGACAAAGAAACTGGCGTGAAGAAGTCGAAGGCACACAATTGAGCAGCAAAAATATCAGGTCGCACGAACGATCTAGGCGTTGATGAAATCGCGGTGGTCTCTCAACTGCGAAATTGGATGCCAGTGGCATGGCGGCTTGGAACATAGAAACGCTAATTTAAAAAATATTTCTTCTTGGCGAATGAATTTCGTTGGCCTAAAACACAAACAAAAAAAAAAGCATTTTAAGAACCACATTTTCTTCTTTATTTAGGCGCTATAATACTTCTTTATCTACGCTTAATACCTCTTTATATACGTGTAATATTTCTTTAGTAATGTGCAATAATTGCACTTTGTTCGCTAATAAGTAACAAGTAGATTTTATAGTTTTAAATTGGTGTTATTCGGGTTAAATCCATTTACAAAGAATGCTATAGATGGGGAAACGTACTTAGTGAGAGGGGAATGCTGCTTAACTACATAATCCTGCTGCAGTTGAGCCCCATACTGAGTCGGTACAGGCGCCCAAGAAGCAACCAGTTGTCCTAATTCCGTGCCGGTAAAAGTGTAGTGGACAATTTACCACTTACACGCCTAGGCATCCGAGGAAAGAACGAATTTCGTTCTTTTTGGTCGCCGGTAAATAAATGCGGCAAAAAGCGCATTCAAGGAAGCGGATAACTGTACCCAACCAGTTCAACACAAAGCTATCTTTGCATATTCAAGAGACTTCTCGGATGTCATACCCGGTATTAAATATACCTCCACTACAAGGCATGCTTTCCATTCCATTTCAACGCATGAGGTTTATTGTTCATTGTTCTATAGGTGTCATCAGATACAGTGTCGCTCAAATTGCTCTAACCACCTATCCGCTCAACAGGAACGGCCATAGAGCGCTTATTTGGCTACGTGAGATTCAATCAAAGCAGTTGCGTAGGGAAGTTAATTTGTTTAAAGATGCAGCCGTGAGGAAACTGGTAATAATTTTCGTTACGTAATCTACATTTATAGGTACACCTATATCAACCTACTACTACAAAGTCCACGAAAAAACCAACAGGAAAATGTTTTAGGTACATATACAGGGTGTTTCAAAGTTACACCTGCTCCTTTACACGAGATATATAATTTTATATGTAATTTTAAATTGCATATACCTATGTGCATACAACATTTCACTCAAAACTATAAGTGCCACAAAAAAAGATGAAAACAAAAATAATAATGTCAGAAAAAATATTTATTAAACACGATTAAAAAAATTAATGAAGTTTTATCTATCGAAAAATCCTCAAAACAGTATTATTGTACAAACTTGATAAGCAATCTACTAAATATAAAATCACAAAGTCTTTGCACAACAAATCAATTCGTACAGCAACTATGCCAGCTAACCAGTAAGTCCAGTAGCAGAACCATAAAATTTACAAGGCACAAATCATCGTGATTAATACATAATAATAATCGCAACTATGAAGCAATTACACGTAGTATTTTTAATGATTAATTGCACACTTCAAAGTCTACCAAGAAATCTTCGAGCACAAATCGAGCCGACCCACAAACAAGGGCGGATTATTTTTATTGTGGTCTGTATTTTTATCTAAGGCAGGAAGAGTCAAATGGGCAAGTACGGCCACTTTTAACTTCTCTTCCCGAGTTCAACGGCCTGCGGTGGTGCTCACGCCTCGAGACGACCCCCTTTATGGTATTTGTGCTGTTGGAATTCGATGGCTTGCGTAACATACTAACAAATTTGAAATGTTTATTGTACAGATTAAATCGTGTACCATGCGAAGAGCGGGCCCGGCTGGCTCTAGTGTGCGCTTTATTGCGCCTTTTTCGCATAATTAACGGCGTTATTAAGAGATATTAACTTAGTTATGAAGAACCTCGGGATATGTTTTATTTAAAACTTTGCAGCCTACGCTGGTCAGAGCCTTAAAGCAAATGTAATGTTAGTAGGCCCAACACTTTTTATGTACAGCTGAGTGTTGCAAAATTACAATTTTGTCCTCTCATAATAAATATTATGAGAATGTACTTTAACATGACGTGAGTATTTTAAATTTACGCTAGTAAAAAAGCTTATGCCAAGTATAACGCTATGGGCTAATTTCTGGTGACATCAATATTTAGATGCACACAACATAATGTTGCAAAACAGGAAATTGGACAATGATTTTAATCGGTTAACTGTTACTGTAGGCACATCTGCCGACCCCTACAAAATATGTGCACGAATATCAGTTTTCTAGCTTTCTACGACTTCGAATGGAAATTACTTCAAAATTTCCTCCCATTGATTTATTGCCGCAAAGGCAGTAAAAGTACAGATCTGAGGACCGGTCGTAATCTCAAGTCGGAATGATACCTATACTCAGAAGATGCGCCTCGCTCATTACCGTTTAATGGTTATGTTTGCCACTGGATTTTATAAACAGAAAACTAAATTATAGCTTTCATATAGGACGTGACATGACATAACATTAGCTACTTACCACAAGATCAATGACAGCTTTTGCTTTTCGTATAAATCACTCTCAAGTGTAAACAATTCCCATAATACCATTTGCAATGATTTTAAAGTGCAGGCGCGAAATTGACTCGCTACGTATCAATGCAAATAGCAATATGCATGTGTGCATACGTTAGTTGATATTACACTCACAATTAATTAAACCAAAGTAAATCAAATCAAAGATTAATACGCAGTAAATAGTCTTACTAACTAATAAATCTAAAAAATTTACCTTAGAAAATATTAATCACACACAAATCGACCAAAACTGATAAGGTGGCCTGATTATTATTATTATTAATCTAAAGAACCTGTCGAGTTGATTTACACAATTAGGGGTTCCGTGACACAGAAAACAACGGCAGGTGTTTATTTGTAAAGCTCTGGAACGTGTAAATGGCATATCAAATTACATCAACACCTAATTGAGCCCAAACATGTAAGCGATACCTGCGCCACATGAGCTCACAATATGAAAATTTTATAAGAAATTTTTCAAAAAGCATTCGTTCTTTACATTTGCACATTATTACATATTACACCATTTAACTTTATGCATAGAGCCACAGACATATGCGATACAACATTGTTTCTATGCGATCATAATGTCTGCGCTTATAATAGAACAATGTGTAAAACCACATAATTTGTTCAACCTGTAGCTGCAGTAAATGAGAAATATAAATAATCACTTCACATGCCAATACGTATGCCTATACGCTAGCATATGCATAATCGAATGAAAATGCAAGTTACGTCTTTATCGTGTGCACCTATTAAGTCAATTTGTCACTTTGTAAAACGCATTCGTTTAAACGAAATGATTGATGCCGCCTCATTTGTCAGAGCGTTGGCCATCTGCTTCTGAATTACATTTACATTTTTATTGTAAGCTCGAGTGATTTTCTGATTATTTGTTCGAGATTTCCTTTGGCGGCAATAATAAAGCGCTGGCTAACCACTGTTGCAGCGTACATTGAATGCTATAATCTATGAAATATTTGTTCGAACAAAGCAAGTTATCATTTATACGTCTAATAGTTTCGCATCAGATTTTAAACAATACTTCTGCACTTATTTCTACTAATGGGTTTGTAGATTCTTTGGCGATCAGAATTTTCTAAAACCCTCCCTCCTACGTAGAAGTCGTTACCCCCTACATAAGGAAAGATCAATGACCTGCTGGCATCAATAAGAGGGTAACGGAGCCAACAGAAATATGCTTTCAATTCACACCCCGCTAATACAAATTGAGATAAACAGCGGAAAAGCCCGTAATGAGTATTTAAACAAATATCCGTTCTGCTTGGAACGCTGTGTGTAAAGAATCGCCTTATAATGGTTTTGTAAAGGAAGGAGGCTTGCTACAATTAATCATGCAGGGATAAACGAAGTTCAAAATTTCCATTCTCCAGAGTAATTGATAGGGGCGGGTTGCCTCCCACAATGAAAGTATTTTTGGTTCACATAATCTCCCGAGTTCGTCGACCTGGTTATCAATATGGGGGTAGTTAAAGCACAAAGATATATTTTTCATTCGCACCCCTCTACAATAAAGAAGATAAAAATGACAGGTCTGAGAATAATAATAATATGTCGAGTGGCACGTTTCTTGCGTTGCTATGCAAAGCACCCTTGAGAGCAACAAGTGCATCATCTGCATATAAATTTATTTCGGTTGAGGGTTGTAATAAAAGAATTTCGTGCATGGGGGATGTATTGTAAACATGTTCCGTTTTAATCCGGTTGATTTAAATTCTTTCAGATAATTATCTGTGGCAACATCCTCGTATGTTGAAAGGCTAGTTACTATAGTGGTAAAATTCTTCAACACGTTTTAAAGCAACAGAGTCAATAAAAAATCCACATTGTAGAGGAAAGTCAGGTTGTTCGATTCAAATCTATTTGTCACCAGTTGTGAGCGTCAGGTTGAACGTCGAAGAAAAAATAGTGCTCACAAAAAAGCCACGTAAAAAAATGGTGGAATAGATTCCCATAGAATTCAACCCGCTGTTATACACCGCTGAGTAGGTATCTATATCAGATACTATTTCCAAGTCGCTAGCGCTGTCCTTTTCCTCGTGGACATCGCTGGGCCGAGGGATGAGAGAGAGAGGAGGACACGTTAACGTTATGTAAGAGTGTGTAATAACCCCCATGTTGTAATGATGCTGGGTCATCGCCCCTAGACCGCTTACTAGATGGTGCACTGCACTATACAGAGGACTCAGTTTATACACTAGCATCTATAGTAGTACACGTGTACAGTACTATTACCTCAAGTTTAATTGGTTTCTCTAATTAAATACGAATGTACCGCTAGGTGCTACCCGCCATTGGGGCCTAATGACACCTCTGGCGAAGGCTTTACTGTTGCACTTGTTGCTGGATTTAGGGTCGAACGGGAAATCGACGGAATTGTTCTAATTAAAGAGGATAATAGGCATGGCCATACTGCAGCATTGCTGCTATATTTAGCAAAGCTTTATTGTAACGCAGGAGTTTTTAAAGTGCTTTTACCTTCGGTATCTGCAATGTTTAATGATTGGTTGGTTTATCCGTGATGTTTGTAAATGTTAAAATTGAAGTAAATGTTAAAATTGAAGTAAATGTTAAAATTGAAGTAAATGTTAAAATTCAAGTAAATGTTAAAACTCCATTTCACTAACAGTACAATTTTCCGAATTCATAGGAGTGAACAAATCCTTCTTGCATTGAAGTATTACAAGGTAATTTTGATTATGTTTATCAGAAAGCGGCGGCGTATCGCACACTAATTGCAAATACTAATGTGGTTAGTTACGTTCGTTATGGCAATTATTGCTGAGCTCCACTTAATGAAATTAAATTAGCCAAAGGTATGCAAATGTCCATTTTTCCTGTCATCGTCTTTATTGCACACGAAATTGCTTTCAGCAAAACCAATTTGTGAGAGATGATAACATCCTTTTTTTGTTCGAAAAGTTGCGCTAGAATAATCATGCAGTAACTATAGCAGTAACTATGGATACCCAGGAGTATTTAAGAACAGTATCTATGGATACACGGTAATATCTATAGATACATGTTTCGCTCGCGCAACAATTCATTCGATCGCTCAACAGTTCATTTGGTCACTCAATAATTAATCCGGTAGCTCAACAATTAATTTGGTTGCTCAACAATTAATTTGGTTGCTCAACAATTAATTTGGTGGCTCAACAATATGCGAATATATAATAAAACAAAATGGAATACTATAGAATTAAGATGTATAATTACAAGTCCTTAAAATAAAATGCAGTGCGAGTAAAAATCGTCTCTAATGAGGTTTCCACGAGCTTGAAAATTGTCCACCGAATTTAGCGCTACTCAATAAAGCATTGCTTAATTAAATTAAAATAAATTTCGCCCGAGGCTCATCTCTGGTAAAGGAACATATTTATAATTGCCGGCAAGCAACTCATAATTCGTTGATGTTTGCTCAAACAGTTGTAGGGAATTATCAGTGTATTCCCCGGCAAAATGAAGCTATTAGAATAAATACCGCGCTGTCAATCAATCTAAAATTATCATTATAAGCAGCTGTCAAACGCTTAAGGCTCTTGCCTAGTATTATGTGGTTAGTGGAAGCTTGAAATTTACACATAACTTTGCAAATGTTGCTAATTTACATAAAGATTAGCCTGCTAAAAATAATAAACACACGCAAAGGAGTGATTGTTGAGGGAACCATCTCATTGTTGGACGACCGAAGTAATTGTTGTGTTACCGAAATAATTGTTTAGCGACAAAATTAATTGTTGAGCGACCAAATTAATTGTTGAGGCACCAAATTAATTGTTGAGCCACCAAATTAATTGTTGAGCCACCAAATTAATTGTTGAGCCACCAAATTAATTTTCTTGTGCGTATTCAATTTTACTAATAAAATTTTAAACATATATATTTAAACGTACGTACCGTACGTAAGTAGATTGCTCACAAGTAAGTAGATATGTGGTGCGATATCAAAGTGCATATATAATTTCTTTTTCGAAAACGTTATTTCATTTTCTATATCAATGAAGCCCTTATTGAGATAACCGGGAAATACGAGAGTAAATAAATATACATTTAGTGTATATACTGATTAAGTAAATATTCGGTAGATGAACTTTTATCAGAGCGACTAGTATTTAATAAAATATGGGGATGGTGATAACAGATAAGTTAAACGTCTATAAAGTCATTTTGAGTTTTTCTTGTCACAACGAACGAACCGTGGGCCGAACAAAACATATTATTGTACTGGTCTTACTTCCCTTGATATGTATGTAGACATTTACACTTAGGCACTCACACTTAGGCACTCACATTTGCACATTCACATTGACACACTCACATTTACACACTCTCACTTACACACAGCCATAGTAGGTACACATAGAAAATCATTTTCCTACATATGTTTGCACTCACACATAATAAATATTTGCTTTACTTTGGGCAAAATTTTTATTAAGCCGATTTGATGGCTGGTGGCAAGACAGGGCAAGGAATTCAAGTTGCATAATAAAATCGTTGTCATGAACGGCTATTAGCAGGTCAGAGTCACAAAACAAACTAGAGGAGCATAGAAATTGATATAAATTGGATGTATTAATAAGTCTGCAAGCATTACATACTCACATTGCTCTGTTACTCAGATTGCTCTGATGACTTAACAGATTACAAGTCATTACCGAAGTGCTTATTATTTACATCCATCGGTTCTCCGAATGCTCAGAGCCCGATGATAAGGTATCTGATGGCTTGCTAAAATTAAACTCCTAACTGGGTGTTCGAATGAGACCCCGCAAATAGGCTGGGAACGCTATTCTTGTGCTAAATTTCAACTCACAAAACTGGGTTAAAGTGAAACAACGGTCATGTTACCACTTATTATTACTATTAGTGGAGCATGCATGCGTTATATTTTATCACTAGGCTTAAATGTGTCAGACTGGCTTACGCAAATACTCGTACGTGGTAGCTGTTTGCATTATTTTAACTTTCGATAATAACAGTGGTCAGCGTTCGAATTCTCGTGAAAGGGTTACGTCGGGTATTTCTTTTAAAACTAATGAGATTGTTTTATAATCTTGTCACGCATTTTCCAAACGCTGGCCTTCACCTTTTCTCTAAATGCGAGTTGATGATAACTATCGTAGGTACTGAGTTTTGTGCATAAATTAACTAAAAATTGCAAAAATGGCGAGGGGAATTAAAGGTTAATTGCCTTGTACCAGCCAAGTCGAATTTCGAATGGCAAAATGGGTTCGTATAAATGTTGGATTAAACGGGATTTTAGAGTTATGAATGATGGTTTTCCTGAAAATTAAGGCAGATATTCTCATTGTGGCGAGTAAGAATGAATAACGGTAGTGTCGAGTAGGTTGGCCACCTACAATCACTGCTGTAAGTACACAGTGCCATCTGATTCATAACGCATTAGTTTCTTTATTGAGCATAATTTTCGTTATTATTTGTTCTAATGGGGTTCATTATAATGGCGCAATGAGCGGAATTAGAGAAAAATTGATGTGCCTATTTCATAGAAATTGCTCCATTTGAATTTATATACCTGTAACAGGATGACAGTTGTTTAATTTACTAGTGTTTAAAGAATACTACTGTTGCCAGAATATTATTGTTGCCAGAATATTATTGTTGCCAGAATATTACTGTTGCCAGAATATTACTGTTGCCAGAATTTTATTGTTGCCAGAATATTACTGGTGCCAGAATATTACTGTTGCCAGAATATTACTGTTGCCAGAATATTACTGTTGCCAGAATATTACTGTTGCCAGAATATTACTGTTGCCAGAATATTACTGTTACCAGAATATTACTGTTGCCAGAATATTACTGCTGCCAGAATATTACAGTTGCCAGAATATTACTGTTGCCAGAATATTACTGTTGCCAGAATATTACTGTTGCCAGAATATTACTGTTGCCAGAATATTACTGTTGCCAGAATATTACTGCTGCCAGAATATTACAGTTGCCAGAATATTACTGTTGCCAGAATATTTCTGTTGCCAGAATACTAAGTTCAGAGAGCATATCAACAGATAATAATAATATACAAAAAGTGTACACTTTCATGAGTGTATATTCGTTACAATGGAATCATGTATAAATTTATCAAGTATAATTTACAAAGCCTATGTGAACTGCACCCTAGCACAACTAGGCCTGTTCGATTAGATAATTATTTTAGTAGGAGTTGCATGCGAACGAATGTCGCTTAGACAATGGGGTTAACGCCCTCCGTAAATAGATAATCACAATTTAATTTGGAAAAAAGACGTCGTCCGCTACCTTGTCTTTTATTGTTTGTAAAGGCCAGGATAATACGCATAGATAGTCCGAGGTATTGTTCTATGAGCGCTCATCGCTCGCTTGCGAGTGCAACAGGTAGCTCGCTGTTGTATTCAACTATTTTGACGTTGCTTTTTGACCGTCACAGCGCGAGAGTTATGAGAAGCAACTCACCTTGTTTTAGTAAGCTAGATTCTACGGATTTTACTCCTTTTTCTCGTTGCGTTCGTTGGGGAGAAGAAGACTGATTCTCACATTACAAACCGGCTACTGTAAGTTGCGTTGGTTTCGCAACACCTTCCTTCGGCTTCCTGAGCTCAATGAGGAGTGGATGATGGCCATAAATGCGAGGTAGCTAATTGGAATACCGTTTGGCTTATTTATGAGTAAATAATTCTTGTGGTTATTGGTCGATTATTTATGCGCAGCACAAAAGATGCATGGCTGTCTTGGAGAACGTGCCTAAAAAATAAAAAGACATTATGTTTATTATAATAATTTTCATAAAAAGAATTATTTTACTATATTTATATAAAACATTTTAATAATCCTTCTATATTAATAATATTTATATAAAACTATAATGACCAAATATCTCATATGCTCATAAAAAAATTATTTAATTATAATAAATATTTTATTTAATTACAATAAAATGAGATTAGAAAATAATAAAAATGTTAATTAAGTAGCTTCTAAATTAAAAACAAATTAGAATAATAATAAATAAAGTACGAGAAATATGAAAAGACTTAATTAGCGAAAAAAAAAAGACACTATTTATCGAATCTCAAAATTATAATAATTGGATAGCCAAAACCGATTTTGTGTTTATCTTGGACAACGTTGCGCTGAGCAAATTTACATACTGGGTGTAACCCACACTCATGGGAATTGGGAACGGGGTATTCGGATTTTCGCTCTGAGTGATGGTATCTTTCGCGGAAGTTAAAATGGGACCCAGCGGACATTATGACAGTTTCGCCAATAATCCCCGAAGAAGGTCATTATCTCTTTCAAACCAGTCCACTTATACATAATGATAATAATACTAATATATAATGTAATATAATGTAATATAATGTAATATAATGTAATATAATGTAATATAATGTAATATAATGTAATATAATGTAATATAATGTAATATAATGTAATATAATGTAATATAATGTAATATAAT
>JAWQRP010000296.1:0-32135 GCA_033557875.1 Quadriops clusia
CGTACTCCATTTACTGTTAATGCTTCGCCTAACTCATTCTCAAAAAAGAATGGTCCAATGACACCTCCAGCCCACAAACCGCACCAAACAGTGACTTTTTCTGGGTGCATTGGCATTTCTTGAATAGCTCGAGGATTTTCTTCAGCCCAAATCCGACAATTCTGCGTATTAATAAAACCATTCAAATGGAAATGTGCTTCATCGCTAAAGATAATGTTTTTAAAAAAATGGTCGTTTACTGTTCTGTTTTCCATCTCTCAATTAGCGAATTGTCTCCGTTGCAAATGATCTCCTGGCTTGAGTTCTTGAGTTAATTGTATTTCGTAAGGATGAAGATGAAGGTCTTTAGTCAGAATTCGATGCAAACTAGACCGCTTAATGTCCAATTGTTGAGAACGATGACGTATTGATGTTCTTGGGTTTTCATCGATACTCCTGATGATTCCAATGTTTTCGGTCGATCGCACAGGACGAGGACGCAGTGGAGTTCGTATGTCCATAACTGAAGCAGGTTCTTCAAATTTTTTAATTAATCTTCGTACGGAGGACTCATTCAGTAAAATATGGATACTAAAAATTGCACGAACTTTTCGAATAATAAATATTCAAGTCTACGGAATCGTAAGCTCCTCGGATGTCAATAAATATGGAGGGTAGGTAATAATTTCCCGTAAAACACATATGCACATCTGAAACCAAGTGACCAATTGCATTGATCGTGGATCTGTCTTTCAATCGGTCACTTGGTTTCAGAGGTGCATAAGTGTTTTACGGGAAATTATTACCTACCCTCAGTCAGCTTTTGCTTTAGTTTTCTCAGTTATTTTGGTCAGGGGATTCGGACAGATCAGGGTTTGAAATGGCTGGTAAAAGAAAGATAACATTACTTAAATTTTCTAGATTTCTTAAGGATCTCACATGGTCTAATTCTTAGAACTATGCTTTATTTTTATAATACATACATTAAACTCTCACCTAACAAAAAAAAAGATATAAATATTTATAAAGGAGGTATGTTATAATATATTGTTCTTATCTGTTCTTAACTAATGCATAGATTAATATGTACATTATTTTCTTTTGTTATTGTAACACTTTTTTTTGACACCCAATGAACCAATTGTGCCTCAATTAAACATTTGATCTTTGTATTTTTGATTAATTAGAAAAATTCGTTGCTGTAGCTTTGTTTATTATAAAGAGATTGATGAAAGTAAATATTAGTGACAACCTGAATGATATATTTGTATTTTTTAAGAATCTATAGGTGTCTTGCCTATAATAATAATAATAAAAAATATGAATTTATCAATTAATTGATAATTTTTTTCTTTATTAATCAGTGGGTGACTGCTTTTGCATTGAAGCATCATCGGAGCCATGTGGTAAACTAATAAAGAGCGCAGTCCAATAACATGAAAACAATTAATTGCACAAGGAAAAACGTCATTATTCAATTTGATGAATGACTGATCAACATTTATAACCATCCTGTATAAGGTCAATTAAATAAATTAAACAGGGCAAAGTAAAACGGAGGTTGCTCTCGATATAATTGGTTAGTTCAGCGTTTTTTTAAATTTTTTTATATGATAGTAAAATTTTAAGAAAAAGCGATTTCCAAAATATGAGGTAAATTTTCACATTGGACAGTTGTTAAAATAAATATTGAAATATGTAATTTCTTGAATGAATGTAAAATGCGTGCGCGCAATAGTACTGTTTTATTGATCTAAACTTTATTTAAATTACTTAAGAGGGCTGACTAATAAACAAACCGCACTTTTCAGATATCTCAAAAATTACTAGAGGGAGTATGATAAGGTTTCACAGATACTTTAAAACATGATTTGAAAGGTAACTACAATGCCCTTTTGGCAAAATATATAATTTTTTTTATTCTTATCAATTGTCATTCAAAATCTCGATGTGGTGACACACGTTACAGCATAAAGAGCATTTTATCTTTATGAAATTTTGAAAAATATTACCAAATTTTTAAGAAATCTGAAAAGTTCGAAACGGATTCAAAATTCAGTCACCTTAACGCGCTTATTGCTCATGAGCAACGGTAGATTGATATTATGTTTTGATTTTGCGTGATTCCTCAATGATAGCCTCTGTCGAAAGGCTTCAGGGCACAAGTCGCAAGTGTACGGTCTTTCGTTGGTGTGCTGTCTTTCATGTTGTTTCAAAGCGTGAGAGGATGAGAATCGTTTGTTGCAGAATTTGCACAACTCGGGTCTATACCCGGAATGGCTGTTTAAATGGTTTTGTAATATCTTTTTAGAGTGAAAAGTTTTCTCACACAGATTGCATTTGAAATTTTTCTTCTTCACTCGATGATTTTGCAGGTGACTCAAATATTTTCCCTTGAACTCGAATCGCAATCCGCAAAACTCACAAATGTTTTCTTCTTTCTTGTGCATCGTCATGTGCACGTATACTGAAGATTTCGTAATGAGTTTCCCGCAAATCTCACAAGGAGTGATTTTGTCAACAGAATGAGTTAATCTGTGTTTTACGATGTTCGCTTTTAAGACGACTTTCTGGCAAATATTGCAAGTCTCATGTTTCATTTCCTCGTGCTTGGTCTTCTTGTGAACAAACAATTCCCTAATCTTAACTGCTACGAAATCACAGAGAAGACATTTGAAAATCTTTCCTTTATTTCTTTTTTTACTATGAGTATTGAATCTATGGCTCTTCAAAGCATTTTTACTTATAGTTCTATACTCACAAATCTCGCACTTGTACAGTTGTTTGGCTTTCAGCTCCGCCAAGACATCATCATCGGATTTTTCTGAGAGTAGTGACTTTACGTTTAAATGCCTCAGAAGTTTATGTTTAATCAAAAACTCTTCCGAATGCGTGTTGTAACAGCACATATTGCACTGTACCTTCGAATTGCCTTCTTCTTTTGAATTAGTTATTGTTAATGCCTTAGTTTCTTCATTGTCACTCTCCAAATTGTCTGTTAATAGCCCTACTTCTGAACATTCTCCATCTACTTTCCTCGAAGGTACAAAGGCATTCGGCGTGAAATCTACATCAGAGGTTTGGTTCGCCTCGCTTGTATTTGAAGTTTCTTGTTTCGATAATTTAGTATTGTTTTTCAATTTAGTTTGCTGTGAACTTTTTTGTATTTTACAATCCCGATGATTTCTGGAGTTATGTTTACTCAAAGCATTTTTACTTATAGTTCTATACTCACAAATCTCGCACTTGTACAATTGTTTGGCTTTCAGCTCCGCCAAGATATCATCGTCGGATTTTTCTGAGAGTAGTGACTTTTCGTTTAAATGCCTCAGAAGTTTATGTTTAATCAAAAACTCTTCCGAATGCGTGTTGTAATAGCACATATTGCATTGTACCTTCGAATTGCCTTCTTCTTTTGTATGATTTATTATTAATGCCTTATTTTCTTCATTGTCACTCTTCAAATTGTCTGTTAATACTTCTGAACAATCTCCATCTACCTTCCTCAAAGGTACAAAGGCATCCGGCGTGAAGTCTACATCAGAAGTAAACGTTTGGTTCGCCTCGCTTATATTTGAAATCTCTTGTTTCGATAATTTAACATTGTTTTTCAATTTAGTTTGCAGTGAATTTTTTTGTTTTTTACAATTCCGATGATTTCTGGAGTTATGTTTACTCAAAGCATTTTTATTTATAGTTCTATACTCACAAATCTTACACTTGTACAGTTGTTCGGCTTTCAGCTCCTTCAAGATATCATCTTCGCATTTTTCTGAGAGTGGCGACTTTTCGTTTAAATGCCGTCGAACTTTGTGATTAATCAAAAACTCTTCCGAATACGTGTTATAACTGCACATATTGCATTGTCCCATCGAATTGCCTGCTTCTTTGGAATTATTTATTATTACCGCCTTATCCTCTTCATTGCCACTGTCCAAATTGTTTATTAATATCTCTTTGTAATCTCTTTGTTCTACGGTTTCCAGTTTCAATGAATCTTCTACTCGGAGTTCAATTACTTCCTGTTTCACGTAAATCGTATCAAAGTTGTCAGGATCGACTTTAATATTTGGTTGCTTTATTTGTGTTTTTAAGGTGCTATCGCTTTCCAAAATTAATTTTCTGAATGAGTCAAAGTTGTTTAGATTTGTCACGCAGTCTTTGCATATCGATCTGGGTAACTGTTCGCACTCTGTTACCTGCAATATTTATATTGTTAAAATATTTATGTTGTTAAAATATTTATGTTGTTAAAATATTTATGTTGTAAAAATGTAAATGTAAAATAAAAAGCGCAGTCTAGATGTGCAGATAAACTAACAATTTAACTGTATGATTTAAATACTGAGTGTGTATGGGAAATGTCAGGTTTTGTTTCAGTTTCCTCTAATGTTTTGATTAGTACCATCGGCAGATTTGGATAGATCAGGATTCGAAATGTCTGATAAAAGAAAAGTGGCATTACTTAGATTCTTCAAATTTCTTAAGGATCTTACATGATCGCTTCAGTTCTTAGTTGCGTTTCCTATTCAGCCGAACTGTCTATTTTACCTATGTGTTAAAATAAGTCTAATAGGGTATCATCTAAAATAGTAAAGATAAATTGACATGATGGACAGATATAGATGTTCTTAGAGTGCATATGTAAAAATACCTATCTGTTTACTGTCGTCAGTTCTTATCAAAACCTCCTTGTACAGGGTGCGGCAGAAACAATGAACATATGTATTTCAATTTTAAAATAAATTAATTTATCGACAATTACTAAAATTATTATCACACTTTCTGTTCTTTACTTTTAGTGCCTCTGATTGAACATTTGTGGTCGTCGAAATGCTTGCTGAGATGTTGATGATATTGAATGAGTTCGAATGTACGATTCTATTGTACAAATGCGCTCTTTCACTGCCCAACGTTTTATGTCCAGCAGACGCTTAGGAAATCAAGTGTAGTGGTAACTTAATTTCCCAACTTAAATTAACAAATTGTTAAAAATACGGAATGAAAATCTTCGAAAGGGGTTGAATAATTGACAATCAAAACTATTTCATAGCTTCTGCCGCATCCGGTATATTGTGAAAAAATAAACTCTTTCTGGATTTAAAATAATAATGGGTAGGTGTGGTTGGAAGAAGAAATAAAATACATATGCAGGATTAGGGAACCAACTATTTACAGTAGAACTCCAATTATCCGAACTCCAGTCATCCGGATCGCCAGTTATCCGGAACAATCACGGGAAGGAAATAATTAATTTTTGTACCAATGAAATAAATTAATATGTTATCGGCCAAACCCGATTTCAGGCCAAACTAGTTTGTCCTAGGCCAAACCGGTTTATCCTACGTGTGTCAGGATAAACTAAACTGAAATCGGGTTTGGCTGGTAACATATACACTGCCTCGTTATTACTCCAAAAATGTATGTTTTGGCGACAGGCGGGCGCTCTGCCGCGGATGCTTATTTGTAAATAAGTAAATAGTTTAGTTGCGAGTTCTTTTTGTACCAGTTAGCTTTATTTCGACGCTATTACGATATTTTACAGTGATGGCTTGTAACCGGCGTAAGCGTATAGTATTATCAATGAGTGACAAAGTAAAAATTATTGAACAATTAAAGAAAGGAGTGACTGGATTTGAATATTTTCCATAATAAAAATATGTTTTTAATGGTGTTCCGCCTATTATTTAACATGATCTCTGCCATATTGAGTTATTGATCCGTTTATCTGGATTTTCGGTTATCCGGATCATGTCTGACAAACATTAATCCGGATAAGTGGAGTTCTACTGTATATGATATTCTAGTACAGAATGGAACAAATTTCTCTGCAAATTTTGGTCCAGCAGTAAGGCTATAATCGCTTGCAAAACAAGTTCTCCGTTGAAGACAACATGTGCAGTGCCTCCTTTGTTGTGTAAGTAATTATAGCCTTGCCGTAGAATTTGCAGAGAAATTTGGTCCATCCAGAATTACACTTGCGTCTGGTTGCCTATACCATAGAGCACATATTTTAAAGTTTGCTTGACTGAACCTAGGAGAGACGAGGAGTCATTTGCAACTGAACTTTTGACTGGTATGACTATTCAAAATTCTCGTTTTTGCTTCACCCATTCCTCGCAACCACCGTGGTGAGTGCTATTGCTGGGATAAAGTATAAGCATTTTGAGGGCTATTGTTGTATTCCTACTTCTGGTTATACCAATTTCTTTGTTCTCGTGCTCGTCGTGGTTTCAAAAATATTACTCGTACAGATTCTTGTTTATTAAGAATTGTGTAGTTACACTCTGATTCCAACTTACTTGCTCTACGAATACATTTATATACATCTTTATATCACTATGTGTACAGCATTCTGTTTGTATGGTCCCGTGCGATGGTCGAGGGCAAATTTCCATTAAACATTAATATCTGAATAATATCATTACGATTATTAGAATACACAAGTGAAATGAGCAGAGTTATTATTAAATCAAATATCAATATTTACGTTCAAAACGCATGTACCTATAGTGATTAATTACGTTGAAGATTCCAACACTATGATGGGTAGTCAATGATTTTAATTAAAAAAACATCAAAATTTTGTATATATCCTTAAGGAATTACACAACTTGGAGTTCAGAAAAATAGATATAAATATGTATATAAAATTTTTTTTTTTTTTTATAGTATATTTACAGCAATCAGAATTAACAATTCTTTAGGCCGCTTTTGTCATTCAGAACATCATTTTGTAGGACACTTCCAATGAAGGGCCCTATTCAATCCGCCAGGTCGGTTGGCCATTTTCTTTTTAGTCTTCTTGGACCTTGTTGATGAAGGACTTCTTGGATAGTTTCATTTGGGTGGTATTGTAGATTACTGACATACTTTTCACTTCTATCGTGGATAACTTCCTCTACATATTTGATTTTTAAATCGCTGTGTAGTGTGGCGTTTGTGACATACCAAGGCGCATCACATATTCGTCTCAAAATCTTGGATTGGCATCTCTGGATGATTTTTATGTTTGACTTACTGGCACAACCCCACAATTCGATGCCGTAAGTCCATATTGGTATTATTATTGTTTTGTATACCAAGAGCTTGTTTTCTAGGCTCAACTTTGATTTGCGACCTAGCAGCCAATTTAGCTGGTTTACTCTTAAGTCAATTTGTTTTCGTTTTTTCTTAATATGCTCTTTCCAAGACATTTTACTATCAAGGTGTAGACCAAGATACCTTACACTCTGTTCTACTGGTAAAACATTATTGTTTAAATTTATTGTAGGGCATTCTCCCCTTTTTAGTGTAAAATTGACTTGCACAGACTTGTTCTCGTTTATTTTTATTCTCCATTTGTTAGACCAGTTGTAAATTCTGTCTATGTGGTCTTGGAGTGCATTAGCAGCAATTGCTGGATCGGAGCTAGTTGACAACACTGCAGTATCGTCAGCGAAGGTGCCAGTTGTTGTGTTTTCTGACAATGGTAAATCTGCAGTGTATAATAAGTATAGCAGTGGTCCCAAAACACTGCCTTGTGGTACGCCTGACTTAATCGGATAAACCTCCGATTTAGCATCATTGACTCTTGTCATGAAGGTTCGATTGGACAAGTAGCTCTTAAGTATTTTAAAATATTTGCTTGGTAAAATAGTTTTAATTTTATATAGCAAACCAGGATGCCACACTTTATCAAATGCTTGACTTATGTCAAGGAAGACAGCCATGCAATACTTTTTTTCATTTAATGCCTGATTTATTACGTGAACAATACGATGCGTCTGTTGGATTGTTGAGTGTCCCTCTCTGAACCCGTATTGGTGGTTTGGAATCCAATCATCTGTTTCGGGATCGTTGTTGATTCTCTTTAGTAAAAGTTTTTCTATTACCTTAGATATTACTGGCAATAGGCTGATTGGTCTATAAGAGGATGCTTGTGATGGATCTTTTCCAGGTTTAAGAATAACAATAACTTCAGCCATTTTTAGTTTGTTAGGCCAGTAACCCAAGCGAAGTATTGCATTTATGATGAATGTTAAAATTTTATGTCCATTTTCAGGTAGTTCTTTAAGCATTTTTGCAGTTATACCATCTGCACCTGGAGCTTTTTTAATATTAAGATTGTTAATAAGCTGTTTCAATTCATTAATTTTAACTTTTTTGATTTGCCTTGTTGAAACTGGAAGGTTGGATATTTCTTCTTCAATATCGTTATCAATTGTATCATTAAATGGAGTGAACACTTTGGATAGATATTTTGCAAAAACTGATGCCTTCTCTTCATCACTTCTTGCCCATGGTTGGTCAGGATTATCTTCATTTCGTATTGGTGCGGACTGCGTCTTTGGTTTACCAGTACTCTTGATTGGTTTCCATATGGAATTGTCATATCTACTTAGCTGGGACACGTAATTTTGGAATTTTTTTTCGTTAAATTCTTTTAGAGTTGATTTTAATTTGTTTGATGCTCTATTGTATTTTCTTTTGTCTTCAGGTGATTGAGTTTGGTGCCATTTACGTTTAGCTTTTCTCTTGATAGACAGAAGATTCTTTATTTCCAGTGGTATGTAATCACTTGTATTTTTCTGGTTTACTTGTGTACTGCTTTTTGCAGCTTCTGTGAGTACATTAATATAATCATCAAGTGCCAAATCAACCTCATAACAATTATTCAGACTTACTGATGTATTCAACTCTGATTCAACCATTTCTCGGTATGTTTTCCAGCAGGTATTTTTATTGTGAAGTCTATTAACAGGGTTTTTGTTTAGTACAAATTCGCTTATTGTGGCAATAATGGGGGAATGATCTGATGTTAGATCATAGCAGTCTTTAACATGCATATACTCTTGGGAAATTCCTTTACAAATGAAAAAATCCAGCAAGTCTGGAGTTTTATTTGGATCACTAGGCCAATATGTTGGGGTGCCGGTGGCTAAAACTGAAAGGTTTTTTTCTAATATCAATTTTGCTAGTTCTTTTCCCTTGGTTGTGGTTAATCGAGAACCCCACATAACATTTTTGCTATTAAAATCGCCACCAACGATAAATTTAGAATCAAGAGTATCAAAAAATTCTCCATAGTCGTCTTTTTTTAGATTGTATCTAGGTGGACAATAAAGTGATCCTACAGTTAAATCATACGCCAACATTTTTACTTTTATAACAGTGGCTTGCAGATGGTTTGTTTGAAAGCTTTCGAGTTCGTAATGCTGTATGTTATTTTTTATTATAATAGCCGACCCAGCATGTGCGGTATTATCTGGATGGTTTGTTGAATATATACTGTAATTAGGAATGTAAATGTAGCTCCTATCTGTGAAGTGTGTTTCACTTATCAATAAAATGTCTATTTCATTTTCTTGTAAAAATATAATTAATTCATGTTTTCGTTGTGGAAGCCCATTGGCATTCCACTGAGCAATTCTTAGGAATTTAGGCATTTTTAGATATTAACGTCGATAGAAGGTTTAATATCATTGAGTTTTGACTCATCATTTGTTGCATCATTTTTTGTACTTCATTTAAAAAGCTAGATAACATATTCCCTATGTCGTTCTCATTTTTGGTTACACTAGCATAGCTGGTATCAGTTTTATTTTGACATTGATTATTTGATCTAATATGAGCATTATTAAATGTGTTTCCATTTACATATTTTTGTGGTTGATTTAATGTATTTTGTTGGTTTGTATTAAATCTCCCCTTACTTTGTTTTATTAGGTCTCTGTAGAATGCACAACCTTTATAGCTAGCTGTGTGAGGCCCTTCACAAAAAATGCATTTTGCAGGTGTTTCGTTGCTTTTCATGCAATCTTTTGTATTGTGGTTTTCACTACATTTACAGCACCAATATGGCCTGTGACAATATTTCTGTGTGTGTCCGTATTGCTGACATCTAGTGCACTGTACTAACCCTTTGCTCTTTTTAGGTGGTTCTACTATGACACGTGTGTTGCTTAAACCTGTTAATTTGTATATGTCTTTATTGCTATTATCTGGCTCAAGATCAACAAAAAACATATTTATTGGTTCTTTCGTTTTCCATTTACGGCCATTTACAATATTTCGAACTTTGTGACCTTTGTTTTCTAGCTCTTTGATTATTTCATTTGTATCAGTTGAATAATGTAAATTTTTTATAACAACTCTAAATGCTCTTTCGCTTTTTATTTGATACGTATGATGTTCTATCTTATTCTCTCTACAATAGTGAGATAATTTTCTGTAGTTGTCAATAGTGTCACATAGTATTTTTATTGAGTTATCAGAATTTACTTTAATTTTATAGTGATCGTCTGTGATAACAGATCTAATATCATTTTTCATTGATGTAATATTAGTTACATCTGTGATAAGTATTGGTGGTGGTCTAGGAATTTTATCTTCTTGTTGGTCTGTATTATTTTGTACAACATTATTGTCTTCATTTGTTAGTTGACTGAATCTATTTTGTGTTGTTATGATTTGGTTGTTTTGGCTATGATTTAGATTTTTGTACGTCTTTCTAGGGACTTGCCAAGAGACATCTTGTCTAGTATTAGGTAATTTGTTTGGTTGGGTTATTATTGGAGGACTGTTAAGACCTCTTTTATTATACTGATTTACTGGGCTTTTCCGTTGGTCTGAGGAAAAGCCCAAAAAATCGTTTTCTGAATCTCCTGCTTCTCCGTAATTACCACTATCCATAGTGATAAAAGGATGTAACAATTGTAGTTTGTTTTTATAGGTAGCTTGTTCACACAAAAAAGAAGTATTTCTTTTAGCACTACTATAATCACATCTGTACACCACAAGCTTCAAAACTTGTATCTGTATATAAAATAAGTTTGTTTTACACTTATACATAGTATGTATAAGTAAATTATGAATAATTTGAAACAATAACAAATAAAAAATTTTAATTTAAAAAATTTATAACTTATGAACTTGGTAACCAATCTCAAAAAATCCTACGTCGCATGTTGGATAATATTATAAAGTATAAGTGGTGTAAATTTGCACAAGTAATTTGAGTAAAGCTTGAGATATCTTGTACACTAGTTTGGAAAACATAGTTTCGAAAAAACATAAACACAAAATCGATTTTTTTGGAAATTACAAGGTGGTGTAACTCGTTAATTAATACAGCAATACAATTGCTCAGTTTATTAGTTTTTCATATTTGAAATTAAGTCACATTAAATTGAAAGTTCCCAAATCAGGAGGTTTAATTATATGGAAAAAGACACAGTTATTAACAAATTTTTCTTTATAGTAGGTTTCATCTAGGGGACATCATCAGACGTAAGTACTGAATAAAAACAAAGGTTGACTCATCAGAAACAAACGTGATTAGTGCAGCCATTTTTTTGTAATTCTTACATTAAAACTAAATACCTTAATTTCCGATTGAAATAATGTGTCTACCTTTGCGTTTACTGACTACGTAGGCCTGATGATATCCTCTGGACGAAACCGGTAGCCTAACTAACCCGAGAATATAAATTGCATTGTCTTATTCATATTTATTTATAAATGTATCCAAATTGCATTTTCAGTTATAATATCCAAGAGTTTTTAAGCAAGGATTTTGTCTAGTTATTGAACCATCACGTTGCTGGTTTTCTTTTTGAAAGTGTTGCAGCGATTAATCAACACCCAACTAATACAATTTTTCACAATGAATAATGTAATTGATCAGAAGCTGGTTGGGTTTGAGAGGGGTAAGGTAGTTTTGGTAGTCACATTCGGATTTCTGAATAATATATAACACACAATTATCAAAGAAAAAAATCTAAAGCATTTAATTGTGTCAATCATACCACAGATAACCAGATAGCTCATCAGATAGGGAAAAAGGTTGCGGTTTTGAGTCTGAAATGGCATCTTTTTTAAGATGGCACCACGGGCAATAAATGTCAAATTTAAACGTTTTATTTCTTAAAAATCGTATTGTATTTAGTTTTAACAGGTTTTAACTTTTGAGACCAACACAGCATAACATGATGCAAGATTTCATAGGCCTTCGGGCCTTGTAATAAGTCGTGGAGAGTGGTATAAACATTTATTACAGCAATAATTGGTTTTTTTCTTCTTCTTTAATCTTTAAATTTTCTTGCAACTTAGGCAGCAACCCTTCACATTTCTAATGAAAAGCATTATATGAGCTATCTGGTTATCTGTGATCATACTATGTAGGCTAGCAAATTGTACGAATTTGTGTATGGTATTAGGAGTTTGACTCTACAATGGTTCAGATCATATCTCTCAGATATTGAACTAGAATTAAACGATTATGCAATTTAGTCCCTACACGCTCTATTAATGTAAATACGTCATAGTAATCCAGTCTATTTACTTAGTTTTCTAAAACTGAACTAACAAGTTTTATGATGGCGCACAGGTGCAATAACTGCACAGTTAACGCAGTTTATCACTCAGATACAATGTCACTTAGTTAAATTACGCAAATTGATTGGTCGTGTGTAGGGCTCTTAAGACTCTAAACATAAAAACTTACATCTATCGATGAAAGAATTTTTATAATATCCGGTAGGTTTCCAACATTGAATAATGGCAACAAATCGCCATTTTTAGTCAAACACGTTCTGCAAACTTCCATAATATCTATTATTTAATACCTTCAGTTAAGCAAAATTATTTTGAAATCTTATTGTTTATTGTTGTTTACTTTTCACTGACAAATAGCATAACCACAGATTACAGATGTTTTACTCTATAGCAATCATTGGTCGTTTCAGAGGGGAACAGTAACTCTGGCGGGGGCGGGGGAAGGTAATGTGAGGTTATGAAAATTTCAGGAGGAAGTATGGTCGGTGGCCTATGCTGTAGTAATCTTGTCATAGAGGGAACTCTGGCGAGGGCAGGGGAAGGTAATGTGAGGTTAAGGAAAATACAATCTAAGCAACCATTAATACGTCTAAGTAAGGGCGGTGGTCTAAAATTTATGGGATGTAAAACGTTTTGTTGTGCGTTGCATAGAACGGACACCCATTGTTGCGCTTGAATTAAAAAGTCAATTTTGAGTTGCATATATTATTTCATACACATCTAACTTGTTATAGTCCCTTTACACTCTCACGCTACTGGATGGACCAAATTTCTCTGCAAATTCCGGCCGAGCGGCAAGGCTACAATCGCTTGCACAACAAAGGAGGCACCGCACATATTGTCTTCAACGAAAAACTTGTCTTGCAAGCGATTATAGCCTTACCGCTCGATTTGCAGAGAAATTTGGTCCATCCTGTAGTATCTTTTATAACAAATAGATAAACGTTTTCAAAATATAACATTATTCATATTTGTGATTTTTTAGGCATAAAACAAAATAGAGTAGTAATTTTTTTGCAGTTTGGAGCAAAACGGGGGCAGATCAAAAGTTTAAAAATTTGGATTCATTCAAAAACTTTTTTATTTAGTATAAAATGTATAGTTTACTAAGTACACATACAGGAAAATTTTGTTGATATCATTAAATAGCTTTCTTTGATTTATATTTTTTCCATTGCCAAGAACAAATTTCATATTTTAAAATACCTTAAGATAAATTGGCGTTCTTCCAACATAGTCAAATATTTAAATAGTTACATACTTGATGCCTGATACTAAATGATTCTTTTAGCAAATAAAATAGAAGGAACAACAGAAGGAACTTGATGAAGAAATCATTAAAGAATTAAGACCTGCAATAGGTACTCGGCCAAAATTTAAAAAAAAATTAAAAGAGTACTGCGATTCGACCATTCTAAGTATATATTAATTATTCAGATTTGAATCGTAATGTTAAGTTATGGTGCAGAATTAACAGTTGTTAACTGAATTACAAAAATAATAATGTATATAATGAAATATATAAGTAAAACAATTAAAATTTAGTGTTTAATTGAAAAACCTACACTTTCTCCCATACAAAGATAAGAACCTTTCAATGAATGCAGACAAAGCTTTGTTTTAAGAACTGCATTTCTCTCAAAATAACATTTTATTTATTTGAAGTTAGAAGAGATTGTATGAAAATGAATTTGAATTAAACAAACATTCTTTTGATTTAAATGTCTTATTTTTTTAACTAAAAATTTATATAGTTAATTAATTTGCGCATCTATTCTTTTCAATCAAAGAAATACATTTTGTAGGTAAAATCCACGCGCACGTTAAAGAACACAATGACCAGGTGGAAATCCTGGCATTGGTTAAATTTCCAGAAGTCGTGATCCTAATCTCTGGCGTCGGTAATTGGCCTATGATGGGGAGACAGACCGAAGTTAAATAAAAGAGTAAAAAAAATATGGAGTGGTATCCACTCGACTTTCTCGCATATTTCTAAGTTGTACTAGACAAGATAAAACAGATTCACATTAGGATTCAGAGTGATTTTTGAATAATGTTGATATTATATACACATGCATATTTAAAAAACATAGATAAAATAGATTACTTCCGGTTGGTTAATTGTCCTAAAATTTGATATCTGTGAATTTTTCGTTATTTCCAGAGCTAGTACAAAATTTGAAACAAATATCTTGAAGCGAAAAGGCACTTTACTTGAAAGAGTTTCACTTCCGTCTCAGGTAAACTACCACTTCCGGTTATCCGAATTAACCCAAAAGTTAATACGAGTTTACTTTTTAGCTCAGATGACTACATAGCAAATTTCATCGATCTAGCTCAAGTCGTTTTTGAGTTACACACACACAGGCAAACAAAAAAGCAAAAAAGGGCCAAATCGACTCAAAATCGCTCAAAACGTCGAGAATCATCAAAATCTCAAACATTTTTTTTCGCATGATCACTATACTTTCTCTGCGAGAAAGTAAAAAGAAATAATACATTTAAAGGAATTAATTTGAAAAATCAAAGAAATATATTAATGAGTACGATTTAAGCACAAGCATTTTTTGAGTTAATGCATTACCTACTTATTAAATTCTACGAGTTGTTCTCTCTATAAAATAAATAGCCATATTTTATTATAACAATCATCCAAGTATGCGTTTCCGTAGAAACAAGTGAGCGTCGGCTTTTGTCAATTTTCAATTGTTTACATAGTAAGGAAAAATTTTATTCGTTGCTTGTGCGCGTAGTTAATTCGCAAATTTCTACTTATAATTTATCACGTTTTTCTTAAAATGGTGAACAAGTGTTATTTATGTAAAGTGTTGAGAGCTCCCCAATTCCACTTTCCTGCCAAAGATAATGTTAGGATGCCACAATGGCTCCAATTTTGTAACATTCCACAAGATTGTTTTAAACCACATTTTGTGCTATGTTATCTGCACTTCTTTGAAAAGGACGTTTTGAAGTCTTGTGATAGAGAAACTTTGTCTACAACTGCGGTACCAGCATTGTTTTCCCAAGGTATGTATGCAATTCCCTTCATAAGTATATAGGGCCCTATTTTCAAACCACTCGTTGCGTGCGAGCGCTCGTTGGTGACGTCACGTTCGAACGATCTGAACTGCCGTTCGAAGGAATCGCTTGAACTGCAACGAAAGGTATTAGACCTTTCGTTGCAGTTCGAACGATTCCTTCGAACGGCAGCTTCAGATCGTTCGAACGTGACGTCACCAACGAGCGCTCGCACGCAACGAGTGGTTTGAAAATAGGGCCCATAGTGCGTCTCAGGTATAAAGATCCCATTCACGTCACATGCGCAGAAACCAAATTTCGTTCCCGCCGCGTTTTTTCCCATCGTTGTTCCCTATGTTCAGTAGCATCAGTCGATTTTGTGCAACAGGTGGAAATGTAGCAAAAGAAAGTAGGTGTAAAAGCCATAATAATTCGAAGTCAAGGCAGGGAAATGTTGCAAAGTTCAAGAAACAAGAAGTGGAAGGTTTGCAAATCCCGTTGCAAAATCACCGGTAAGTATCAAAACGTAACCTAACATCAAACATGTGTGTGCACACTAACATAGATCTCTCCTTACTTTCTTATATATTTACTACTTACAACAGTATTGTAAAACGGATAATATTTATTCATACCAGTCATTGCAATCGTGTTTTAGAGAAAGGACTTTGGCTGCAACTGGTGTATCAAAAAAAAACGTACACAACGATAGAGAAGGAAGCTGGTGCGTCGATTTCCTTTTCAAACCCCAGGAAGAAAAGGCCAAAAAAAGCACCCATACTAGGAGCAATTACTCCTGAAATAATTGGCAAATTCGTCAGACTGTATATGACTTTGCGATAACCGAGAAACAAAAACCTACTTTAAATTGTAAGTAATTTTTATTGATTCAAAGACATTTGCTATCAATTTGCATTTCCTGATATGATCTAATGAAAAGAGAACATCTGGTATTGAAGTCAATAGTTAAATTCTATGATTAGCAATCTGTGTCAGCTAAGTAAATATTACCATCTGGAAAATTCAAAGATGTAATGTATAAGCTTTGCTCATAGAGTCGATAAGTGATAGTTTACTGATAATTTTAACCCTTAATAGGGGAACCAAATTAAAATGATATTCTCACATTGTTACTTGATGGTTTAGGTAGTCAGGGGACTATCATTAGCTCTGCTCGTAGAGTCGATCACTGATAGTCCGCTGACTTTTTTAACCCACAAATATCAATACCGGTAACCAATGAACCCCGATTAAAATGACGTTCCGCTATGATATTCGAGGATTAAAAAAGTCAGCGGACAGTCAGTGATCGGCTCTACGAGCAATGCTAATATGTGACTCTATCTAACAGCAATATGTTTACTACGTGTTAATTACAAATCTGATCAGTTTTACTAGTAGTAAAATAATATTTTACTTTATTGTTAAGTCTCTCTATTGCATTATATTTCCAAATGTTATAGGATTTAAGTAAGTATTTCAAAGTATTTACGTAATGAAAATTTATATAATAAAATTCAATATATTAATTTGTTGTAAATGATCTCAATAGAATTTGCAATAAAAGGTATTCATAACAAATTGATAAGCACAATAAATAAACATTTTTATATGGAACAATTTATAAGTCACTTATTATTTATTTTAATTACAGATGACAAAGGACATCCGATAACCGAAAGGTACTGATTGAAAATCCTGATATTAGGTTAAAGCGAATAAAATAGTTATAAAAGTATTAGAAATTTTAGAATGGAAGCTGAATACATAATTTATACAGATGAAATTTATTTGCACTCATCTCATACTCAGTCCAAAGGTTGGTACGACGAGACTTTTGAGGGTGTCAAACATCCAATTTCAAACGGCAGAAGGCTGATTATTGTGCATGTTGGAGGGGAGCAAGGCTTTATACCAAATGGCCTGCTAACCTTTCTATCAGGTAAATTAATTAAATATCACAATTATTTATTTTAAGCATTTGCTTACATATTAGTAACTCTTATGCCTTGCAAATACTTCTTATTCCTTTTACGCTGCAAACGAAAACTATCTAACGTCTAGGCAACTTTAAGTGCAACATTGTACTTCTTATAGGGATGTATGCAAATTCTTTCCAACGTTAGTTTTGCACAAATATCAAAGTATCCGGTACCAAATGAAACATTAAAACAATGCTACAATTTCTTATGGCCTATTTTTTTTACATAAGATAGTTCATCTGTGTAAAACAGAGTCCAAATGAACTATCAACTTAAATCAGAAACATTTTTCACCAAAGACAAAATTCAAAACACAAGCCACAAGCTCTGTTTAACATATCATTTGGTGCCAAATACTTAGATATTTATAAAAAAAAAACGCTGTAGATTGTTCGCAAGAAATTTGCATAGATCCCTATAAGAAATACATTGACTACACTTAAAGCTGTCCATACGTCAAATAGTTTTTGTTTGCAGCCTAAAATAATTTTTCTGACCTTTATTGCTATAACAGTATATCATACATTTCCAGGTACTAAAAGTGGTGATTACCATGATTAAAGGGACCATGATAATTTCATGAAGTGAATCACAAAACAGTTCATTCTTAACTTACCCGGCAGAGTTGTATTGGTTCTGGATAATTCTTCGTACCACAATGAAAAAGCCGGAGCTGTATGAATTAATCAAACTACATAGAGAAGAAGAGCGAGCCATTAATTTTAAATGAATTGATGGCGTCTCATGGTCACACTGTCTTACGCCTACTTCCATACCATTCAGACTTGAACCCTAAAGAACGTGTTTGGGCTACCGTTAAAAATTAGGTATCAATTAAGTACAACGTTCAAATTAGAGGATGTAGAAGTTCTGGCCCGACAGAAATTTGCTACTGTCACAGCGGAGGAATGGGAAGCTCACTGTGACCATGTCATCCAAATGAACTCAGGTATATGAGCAAATATGGTCTATTTGATGAATGGGAAGAACAAGTTTACAGTTCCGATAGTGATATGTCCCAGTCTTTGGAATCGGAAGAAGAAGAAGAACATTATTCAGATTCCGAGTAATACGCAATTCAATGCAATTTGTATTGTTGATTTTATTTTTGTAATTGTTAACTTTTGGACGTTCGTGTTTATTTAGCATGTTTGTTTTGGACTGGGTTGCCAATAATTAAATGTGTGTGGTGCCTCTTTTAGATTTATTTAGTTTTAGTCACTAAAACCTCTCATCTTTTTAACTGAGGATATTCGAAATGTAAATAGATATGTAAAATCAACAGAATTCGCATCTTTAATTTCAATGTAAGATTATGATAAAATATATACTTTTAAAAAAATTACATGTCATAACTATTATAAAAATGTATTATTTTTTACTTTAGTTTATATTAGTGTGTAAGTACAATAAAACACTGAAGTTAGTGTTATTTTTGAATTGTCATCGCACTGACCCTCCATCCTTATAGAAAATAAAACGTTTCTACAAAGTATGTGCTGGTTTCATTAGATAATATTAGGTTAGTCATTTTGTCGATATTCTAATAGAACATGCGGGAAGTATTTCCTTGGATGCTATGAAATGAATCTGCATCTCCTCGGTTTTTACTTTTTTTTAGTTCGTCTACTAATGGAAGTAAAAGCTGAGGAGGTACAAATTCATTTCATAACATCCATTAATTATCTCGAAGGATCACAAAAAGAAAATAAAAGGTATTTTCTTCTAAATTTATATCCAAATTTGTTTACTAGACGTACTAGTCCGCACACAATTGATGACGTGCATGGGATCTTCATACATGAGACGCACCCACAGTAGATTGAAATTAAACTACAATTACGTTGCAATTTGATGCCTCGACTTTTCTCAATTAATGTTTTAGGTGTGGCAGTACAAAATTTCCACGAAAACCATACTGATCCAATTGAAGAAAATCGACTTTTAGCAGGTATATCAAAATTTATTGTTAATCTTTTATGGTAGTTATACAATGAAATATTGAACGCAAAAATATATATACAGATTGACAATATATTTCAGTAACAAAATCTGCGGTTTAGATCAAAATTTTTGAAAATTGGCGATTTAAAGTGCAAACTAAACCTGCTTATAAAGTAAAAATGTTATTTCCGGAGAAAAGAGACTTGAAATTATCTCGATATCATTAAAGTGAATGGCATAAACCATTATTTATCCACTTCAGTGCGCAATTTCCTAAATAATCTTTAACAATTAAGGGGGTTTTAGACGACCAGATCAGTTTCTATTTCAAAATTCGTTTCATATCAGTCCGGACAGGCGAGTTTATTTACACGATAGCCTAAACCATAGATTTTATTACAGAAATACATTATTCAGACACGAATGTATCAATCTATACAAATTTCATCTTGAAATTTTTGTCACCGTTGAGTATGCAGCTATCTATATATAGCCTATCTATATATGTTTTATTTTTTTCCTTTTAGAAAGTTCAGATGAGGATGACACACCTTTTCAATATTTGAATGTCGATAGCGAAGAATGCATGTCAGGTACGTGTTATTAATCTAAACGTACACAACTTTTTTATGTTATCTCATAAGCAATACCTAATTGCGGAGCTGACATTCAAAACGTGCTTTGTTCAAAAAATTCGAAATTGAGTTAATCCCTTCTTAAAGTTGAGTATCAAATACCTCATTTTAGTGTTGCAACTACAGTGTAAAAAATTTTCTACCATTTAAGTAGTGTACAGTATTGTTTCCATCAAAATAAACTTATTTATTTTATTTTTTACTGATATCTCCGAACTACATTTTTCTACAAAGCACATTTTAAATGTCAGCTCCTCAATTTGTCTGTCTGTGGATCTGTGGGTCTGTCCTTAACAAGGAGGTTTAATGAGAGGAGGGAGCCTAAACTAGTTTGCAGACAGTTTGCTGTGATGCCACTTTTTATGCGAGTTTTAAAGGGAGCAATGTGGACGAGTTCATTTTTTAGTTGCTCTGCACTTACCCCGCGTCGTCTTCATGCACTCTCTACTGCACATTAAACTCCCAAGTGCAAGACAAAGTGCTAAACGTTTTACCTTTCTTACTATGGGCCCTATTTTCAAACCACTCGTTGCGTACGAGCGCTCGTTGGTGACGTCACGTTCGAACGATCTGAAGCTGCCGTTCTAACGATCGTTCGAGCGATTCCTTCGAACGGCAGCTTCAAATCGTTCGAACGTGACGTCACCAACGAGCGCTCGTACGCAACGAGTGGTTTGAAAATAGGGCCCTATGCGTGTCACCATGAGATAAGAGGCCATGTCGTTGGAGGCCACTTACGTAATCAATCTTCATAAGGATCTGTGTAAATGATGACGTAGCTAAGGGTTGATTCTCGAAAATGCGAAATTGAAGGTATTGCTTTTGGTATCGCTTGGATCACTTTGGTATCACTGAGTTATAGCGATTCTTGAAATCATATAGTCGTATGCTTTCCAAAGTATTCGATTGAAGCACATGCGTATACGATAAACCCCATAATCGACCTCAAGGGGTATACGATTTGTTGTTAGATTTTGCACACCTTTGAAATATTGCTATTCTCGAACTATGCGACAACCAAACGCATGCGTTTCAAACTAATACTTTGCAAAGCGTACGACTATGTGATTTTAAGAATCACTATTACCACAGACGGTGCTGTAACTCAGTGTATTCGATAAATTCCATGCGATACCAAAAGTTCCTCGTGATGGGACCCCTACAGTATATGCCACCAACCTTACTTGCTTTCCCCCGCCCTCGCCAGAGTTACCGTACCCCTCAGATGACAGATTTATAAAAGCGATAGATACCCTATCAATAATTATCCAACCAATCAACGAAGAGTTAAGTTTCCATGGTGATTTTTAAAATAGCTACAGCTCATTGGTTCAATAACCATTGAAAGGATATCCATCATTTTAGAAATCGGGCATTAAGGCGGCTGACCAGTAAACAAACTTATTTGTAAACATTGACATTTGTCCTTTTCTAACGTCAACGACGACATATATCTTCCCGTCGCGGGAATTTTGAATTCGTTTCGAACTTTTCAGATTTCTTAAAAATTTGGTAATATTTTTCAAAATTTCATAAAGATAAAATGCTCTTTATGTTGTAACGTGTGTCGCCACAGCGAGATTTTGTGCGATAATCGATAAGACAAAAAAAATAATTAAATATTTTGCCAAAAGGGCGTTGTAGTTACCTTTCAAATCATGTTTTAAAGCATCTGCGAAAACCTCATCATATTCCGCCTAGTAATTTTTGAGATATTTGAAAAGTGCGGTTTGTTTACTAGTCAGCCCTCTTAAATGAACAAACATTTTCGATATGAGTAAAACATCGTATATGTCTTGACAAAAAGAGAATTACTTTACGGGCGCTAACACTTGGGCTAAATTTACCTATTTACTTGACAGATGTTCAAAATTCTTAACATACTAGTTAATGTCCGTGAAAAATCACGGGCAACCATGTACACATATATTTATCACCATGTACACGTATACTTATTGCCATGTGCACATATACATCTGACCATGTTACGCGTGTACATATTACCATGTACACATATACATTTTACCCTATATATATATATACAGGGTGTTTCACCTAAAGTGAACCACTGAAATTGTGGCGTTATTAACAAAGATACAATTTCCAAAATTTGAGGAATTACTCTACGCATAAAGGGCTACAAAAAACTCAAATAAAATTTTTATCCAACTCTTCTACTTTTCGTGCATGCGCACATCAAACTGTAAAAAACATAATCATGATAAATTTTTTTTTGGATATTCTTTTTCCGCTGCTCATGCTGCGTACATCGATGTAAATATTGTTTCAAAATATTGACGCATGCGCACACAATGGTTATTTAAAAAATGTTTTTTTTAAATAACTGTAACACCTTTATTTAATAAGTTAAAAAAATGATTTTTTTTAAACTGTGCTTCTAACTTCTAGTTATTGATATAAATTGATGTCATTGGCAAAAACTGTAGTGCCCCTAATAATTAAATAATTAGCAAGGCTTAGGCTTTTATCATAGACACAGGAATATAGTAACTATATTCCTGTGTCTATGCTTTTATTGAAACCCATATAATTGTGTTGTTAATAAGTTTTATGTAATGTTTTTACGTCTGTAATATCAGGAATATTTTGCACATATTTTACTGGAAGTGAGAAGAAATTTCTTATTCAAATAGGGAAACACAACTTTTTCCTTGATATTTTTAACCTCCGTGATATTTGAACATTGTAATAAGATGGGATTTGATAATTGTAATTTATACTTTTATAGAAGACGGCGAAGAGAGAGAATCTCCCGATACCACAGCAGGACGAGAATCACAGGTCTCCGAACTTACACCAGGAGTTGAATATGAAGGTAACGTACAACCCCATAATTATTATTATACATATATATATAAATTTTAGTATATAGATTATTAAAATAAACAGTGACAAAACGTTTCCAAATTTTATAGTTTAACATTTTTCCAGATGAAGTCCAAAAAATTCGGGAGAAATTTTTAAAGGACAAGTGCGCCCGGTTGACCCGACTCGTGAGAAATGCCACCAAAAAAGTGAATTCTTTAAAGGAAAACTTGAAGGAAGCACGAGAATTAGCGACTAATAAGGCCTTCCAAGAAGTTATGGAACAGTCGGATTCTCGTGCCCAAACCATAATAGAAGCGCACTTCCGAGAGTTCACCAAGAAAAAACATGGACGAAGATATACGTTAAGGGAAAAAATAACTTGCTTGACGTTATTGAAACAATCAAATCGAACGTATAATATCCTTGCCTCGGCGTTCACTCTCCCGTCCCGCAGCACGTTGCTTCATTTGCTTAAAAGAATCAAATTTAGACCAGGAATTAACAACCTTGTACTCGATTATTTGAGTTCAATTGCAGGGAAACTTAGTCCACACGACAAGAAATGCATTTTTGCATTCGATGAAATGTTTCTGACGCCTGGTAAGTTATTGACCATAAAGTCTGAAAATTTTGCTAACAATTAAATATTATTTATTTCCAGGTCTGCATTACAATCGCACCGAAGAACACCTTATCGGTCTGCATGATTGTGGTGATGGAATCCGTCAACAGATTGCGGACCGCGTACTTGTTGTATTTGTGAGAGGTCTCACGAAAAATTGGCGGCTGCCATTTTCATTTTTTTTTTCGGAGGGCCCAACATCCGCGCAAGATCTAGAGCGGATTATTAAAGAAACTGTGCAGCATCTAACTTTAGCACAGTTAGATGTTGTCGGGTTTGTTTGCGATCAAGGGACAACAAATGTTAAAGCGGTAAGAGAGCTAAAGGAGGCGAGTAGGATTCATATGCTTAGGCAAGGGAAGGCATATGAGGAAGAGACCGTTGTTGTGAATGGAAAAACAATTCTTCCATTTTATGATGTACCACATCTATTAAAAGGCCTTCGCAACAATCTACTTAAGTCCGACATTTGCTTTGTAAGTGACGGTGAGAAGAAGCAGGCATCCTGGCAGCCAATTGTCACGTTGTATAACATTGATAAGTTTAAAACTTTAAGAGCGGTCCCAAAACTGACAGATGAGCACGTTATCCCCGAAAAAGTACGGAAAATGAGTGTAAAAACTTGCTCACAAGTCTTTAGTCAAAGGGTAGCTTCAGTTTTAAGCTTGATGAGTGAATATGGTGAGATATTATTAAGTTTTCACATATGTATATTATGTACGTGTAGATTTTTCTGTTTATATATATATTTATGACAGTTCCACAAGAGATTGGACCCAGGGGCCCCGACACGGCATTGTTTCTGTCATTCATCGATGAAGTGTTCGATTCGCTGAATAGTAGTGGGTATGGGAGTAAAGAAAGTAGGAACCCTGTTGATGATCGGTCAACTCATCCGCTGCTATGGCGAAAAGCCATCAAAACCTTTTCGTCCATGACAGCAGTTGATGGCAATGGGAAAACATCCGTCCCCCCGAGCATCAAAAACTGGGTATGAATGCATTTATTATATTTTCATTTAAAATTAATTGATGTTTTTTTAACAGATTCCAACTTTAAAGAATTTCCTAAGGTTGTGGAATTATTTCCACTCACAAGAGATCGGCAAGTTACTTACTCGGAGGGTAAATCAGGATCCCCTTGAAAATTTTTTCGGAGCTATTAGAGGTCATGGAGGATTTGACCCTAAACCAACTCCAAATAATTTCATGGGGGCCTATAAAACGCTCTTTATTAATTGTTTGACATCACGGCATTCACCCGGGGCAAACTGTGAAGCGGATGAACATGTCGATCTGGTTGGAGACATGGAAACTATCCTCCTTAAATATTTACTTCCAGCTTCATCAGTGGAAGGTGTTGCTCATGGCAATCTTCCCGAAGAAGAGGAAGTAAGTAATACACAGGAATTGTCCCCCGAGGAAGATACTACTGACATAATTGATATTTTAGAAAGGTAAGTTGTTGTGTAATGAGAAAGTTTATTTTGTTTATTGAGGGGTCATTTATTTAATGTCGGTCTGTTTCCGCATCATAGACCAATTACCGACACCAGAGATTAGGGCCACGATTCTTGAAAAATTAGCCAATGCCAGGATATCCACTTGGTCATTGTGTTCCTTAACATGCGCGTGGATTAAGGGGACCTCGGGCTTTATATTGCTCCCGGACGATGAGGCACTCAACATTTTTTCCTAATCAGAAACATAATCGCCGGGATGACATTCGAACCTAGGACACTTACCACTAAAAGCTAGCTTTATAGCAATTAGGCTACCACAACGATTATTGAGGGATCAATAATAACACATTCTCTCCTTAAATGTTATGCTTTTATTTCATCTATAAAAACGAACATACTTGTCAACTATTAAATGCGACTTTATACAGAGTGGTCCGCCTATGACGCTCACCTTGAATATCTTTTTTATTAATAAAGCCAGGGCAATAAAATGTTCAAGGATTTACTCATCGCATAAAGGCCTCCAAAAAATCTTAGTAAAATTTTAGCTTAACTCTTCTACTTTTGTTCTAACTTTATTAATAACAAACTTATTCAAGGTGAACATCATAGGTGGGCCTCATATATATATATATATATATATATATATATATATATTTATATATCTGTGCATATAAGGTTAATGTAGACGAGAGAAAAAAGTGAACACTTTTTAATTATTCCTTATGTAGTGTATAGTATTTGAAGTTAAATTTTATTTTGTTCCTATTTTTTTCCTTGATTTTTTAACCTAAAGATGCTCGGATTACTCGCACGAAACGTCGTGAAATAAAAGCATAAACTCTTAAAACGGAAAAGTATTAATGTTGAAACCTCTATCATTGTCATCCTTGTGGACAAGCACTTTACTTCAGTTTCTTAATTTGTTTCACTTCTTTTGCAGAAACAACACAGCTTACTTCTCCGGGTATTTAATTAGAAAATTTAAATTAATTCAATCCTGCCCTTCATGTACATCCCAGTTCATAGGGGAGCGCTCATTGGAGAATGAATTAATCACTGCCAGGGACAGTAATTCCCGGTTACATTATCCCTCAACCAAGTTTATTGATGAAATTGAGAGACTAAGTACATATGTAAAGCAAAATATTGCTTCATATGTCACTGATATGCCTTCTTTGTTGATGAATGTTAAGAGGAAGCAGTTTGTAACAACAAATTGTACTGATCATTCTGACCTTTGCGATTCTATTTCAAAATTTGCATCCAATGTAATTATATTTTCTTGGGTAAGTACATTTTTAATATGCATTTTATTCCCTTACTTCATTGAATGCATACTTTTGTTTTTAGACTCGGAGCGTCAATAACATTTTATCGGGGAGAAGTATTTTAAAACCAGGGGAGGAACAAGATTTTATGCAAAAACATGCACGTGAAAAATTTGAAAAGACCAGAAGATAAATTTAGGTTTATGAAATAAGCACTTTGGGGACCCAGATGACTGCCGCATAATACATGTATATACCCCACAGACTGGTAAAAACTAAAATCGCTTGCACAAAACCAGTCTCTCATATAGGAGGGGTGCATGCGATTCTCGTTTGAGGGGTGTATTCATTTCAAATATACACCCTGTACTCCAACTTTATTTTAACAAGAGAAGAGTTTGACGACGAGTTCACATTACTAATTTTTTGTTCATTTTATTTCATAACCAATTCAATCTTTATATTTTTTCACTTCATTCTTGGGAATTTCAGGTATTAAACGAAAACTATGTTTTTATGCTTTTAATAATTGAATCTACATTTCTCAATTTACTTCAATTGCGTAGTGAAGATTTTTTTGCTCATTTATTTAACGTCTGTCTGTTTCCGCATTATAGACCAATTACCGACGCCAGAGATTAGGACCACAACTCCTGGAAATTTAGCCAATGTCAGGATTTCCACCTGGTCATTGTGTTCTTTAACGTGCGCGTGGATTATACCTACAACACACGGGACCCCCAGCTTTACATCGCTCCCGGACAATGAGGCACTTAAACATTTTTTCCTAATCAGAAAAATCATCGCCTTGGTGGGGATCGAACCTACGGCCCGTAGCACAAAAATCCAGCAGCTTAGCAACTAGTCTAACCCCGACGACATATGTGTAAGTATGTAGCAAAAATAATTGTTATAAATAGAAATAAAATATTTATTTTTCACGCTACGTGTGTGTGCTTTTACGGACGCTCGTCGAGGAGGTAACAAAATGAATTTGCAGTTCATACATTCAGTCAGTCAGCTAGTTTATTTATTTATTTTCTATCTACTTATAACAAACAAGTTGTCTGAACACATCAACTGCAAATTTATTTTGTTACCTTCTCGATGAGTACGCGTTATTTTTGCGCAAATATGAAAGTGTTTGGTACAAAATGGAACGTTAAATCATTGAATATATATAAAATGGTTAAATACACAGCAACAATGTGTTTTGGCTTGTTTTTTGAGGTTTGCCTTTGGTGAATATATTTATGCTGATAGTTCATTTGGACTCTGCCTCACAAAGATGGACTATCTTATTTAAAAAATTAGGCCATGACACATTGTAGCTGTATATTTAACGTTCCATGTGATACCAAATACTTTCATATTTGTACAAAAATAACGCGCTTATCGTTAAAAAGAAACTTCCATACATCTCCATAAGAAATACATTGACTGCACTTAAAGTTGCCTATACGTCAGGAGTTCCAAAATAGTGTTTGCTCGCAGTCTTAACCAGCGCGAGGTCTAGAAGTCTATTATTGTACTTAGATGTTAGCTGTAAATACTATACTTATTAATATATTTATGTCTCTTCCCCTGTAGGATTATTACTGATAACTAAGGCGAAGATTTCGTTCCCAATACCTCGAAAGATGACATGGCTCTTCCTGCCGTCTCATGTCCGGACTCATCACTTCATCTGTAAACGTCATGGCATTCCTCGGACCTCTTCACAAAATACCTATCGGCATTCAGAAAGACCTCCAGTGAATGTCGCCTTCACCTCCCCTTGATTAGGAGTTCCACTTTTAGAGACACTGTCCGGTAGTTAAGAACAGCAGACGCCTAGAGGATCATAATATCTCCATCAACGCTCAGAATCAGTCCACAAAACCTGTTTCGAGCTGCCTCTAAATAATAGTACAGTGAACATCAACGTCTACAATGAACGAAAGAATCTTGTCAATGAAACATTTCGACACAAAATCCAAGTCTCTAATATGGTGGTTTCTTTTAACGGTAAGGTAAAATCGAACACACCAATATTACAAGAAATCAACCATAGAAATGTATTCTCCAGATCTTACTTCAACAGATTTTTACTTTCTCATAGAGAAAGTAGGATAATGACCAGGCGAAAAAAAATGTTGAGATTTTGATGAATCGCGACGTTTTGAGTGCCTCTGAGTCGATTTTGTCATTTTCTGCTTTTGTGTCTCTCTGTGTGTGTAAATGATTTGAGCCAGATCAATGAAATTTGGTATGTAGTCATTTGAGCTAAAAAGTAAACTCATATCAACTTTCGGGTTTATACGGATAACCGAAAGTATTCATTTACCTGAAGCGGAAATGGAACTCAAGTACAGTTGTCTGCAGATTAAACGCATTCTAAGCGACATTCTTAAGGTCCGATCGCCGTAGCGCTTAGAATTTCTTCACCGTATGCATTTAATCTACAAACAAAGAACTCACAGATAACTACCAAATTTTAGCATAACTGGTCAACCGTAAGTGATTAAGTTTTTACATGTGTAAATGTGTATACAGGGTGTCCAACTATCTTCGCCTCAGAGGGGGAGGCTCTGAAGGTTGAAATTCGCTGAATGCAACTGCAGATTGTGTCTAGAGAAACCTAGCCTCTAAAGGAAGTCGTAAATAATAATTGTCTATCGTTCAGGCAAAACTTAAACAGCACGTATCATTGGGGTGGCCAGCCGTGCTGTGGACCACATGTCTAATTTAGAGCAACATAGAGCAATACACTAAGATTTATGACCGTTCCTGACCATTCTTTTTAGACACACCCTTAGCTCGCATCAACCTTAAGCGTAACAATGGATTGAGGCGAAGATAGTTGGACACCCTGTATAATATCAAAATTATTTAAAAATCGGTCGTGAAAGTCCCAACAAGGTGAGGTATGTTAATGAATAAAGATGTCGTTTCCTTGTTAAAATATATTTTTAGGCAACCGGTTTCAACCCTTCCCGGTCATCTTCAGGCGCTAAAGACCATACAAAAATAATCGGTCACAAAGATAAAATTAGAGACAAAACTTTTGTGTACTAATTGGCTGAGGGCCATGTTACATGATAACAAAAACTAAGAAAAATTTTACAGGTATGAACAAGTATATGTATATCTAGGTTTATAATCAAATATATTGTCAGAGGATTAATGAAATCAAGAGTCTCGCCAGCACGTCAAGAGGATGTTGTTAAATGTAAAAACGGCATGAGGTGTCACCAACCCACTACAATTTTCAAATGAAAAACTCGAGATATAATGAGTGATTGTATGAGTGGCCTGGTAACAACTGATCCGCCTTGTGTATTAAATGAATATGTGTGCGCATACAGAAGAAATGTCAGATGTGAGAGGAAGCTGGTACGTTTATATGTGAATATTAAATGTGTGGAAAATGGTATGTTCATATGTGTGTCCTACACAAGTATCAATATGCCAACCGAATTGTTTACAGGATCAAACCAACAATCGAATTTTGTGTGAATTATTACAGTTAGATTTAGATAGTGTGTTGAAACATAACATTAGTGCAAAACCCTAAACAGCGGTTCATAGTTTAGTATCAATTGTTTATTAAGGCAATCATTATTATTTTCTTTGTGTATTATAAAAGCTTCTTTTATTTTCCTTTTCTTATAGTTATTTTCCATATGTAAAAGTTCAATGCAACTATCATCAAAATTATGTCCAGTTAGTAGGCTATGGCGACCTACTTCAGAGTTAACTTTATCCCGGATGTGTTCCTTGTATCTTGTCAAGAGGTTGCGTCCAGTTTCACCAATGTAAAAAGCACTGCACATAGGGCAGCTGATTCTATATATTCCTGATTTTGTCAAGTCACTAGTTGAATCTCTATTATTATTAATTAAAGAGAAAATCGAAGAGTTATTTCTGAAGGTTAAATTTAGATTATGTCTTCTGAATATATTCTTAAGTCTACTGTTAATCATACAATTATAATTAATGCAAAAATACTTGTTGTTCTTTGTTATATTTGTATTGTTGGGATTGATATATGAAGTGCTATTGTTGTTTTGTTGTAATTTGTCTGTAATATGCTTGTTAATTTTTTGTATTATTTTATTGTTAAAACCATTATTGTGTGCAATTGTGTTAATTGTTTCAAATTCTATATTATAATTTGTGTTGTTTAAGAGAATGTTATTTAGTCTAAACAGTAGAGTTGAATGTAGCAAACTTATGTGTGAAGGAATGGAATGAATCATATGGAATTATCGAATCAGTGAAACATTTTTTCCTATAGATTGAGAATTCAAATTTTCTAGTGGTAAGGTTTTTATGTATGTTTAAATCTAGGAAGTTTAACATTTGATGTTGTTCTATTTCTGTTGTGAATTTAAAAATCGCTGTGAATCCTAGTGTGAATAAATTTAACACCTTAGAAATAACCGAGAAAGTTGAGAGAAGACCACTCTTCCAATAATTTGCACGTGCTTCGTTCAACAATGATATCATCGAATTCAAACTATTCTTTGATAATTTCTTCAAGTATAGACTGAAACGCTTGAGGTACGTGGGGAAGAAGTTATACGATAAATATCAATGGGCAATATATTCACATTTCATTGTAATGTTAACTTTTTTTTTAATTTCAAAACAATAGGATTAAAAAATCATTCGAAATTATCGTTCAACCTAGTACATTAACCGTAAATCTGGGGATGTCCTCGGACCCCTTTGGCCCTAGAGTCCTTCTTTGTCCCAAAATTAAGAAGGGTTTACGGTACGGAACTTTATGTGTCAGTAATCGATGTTTATAGCATTTACTTAAGATGATTCTTTATTACCTCGATTCAGTTTTACTTTCAAACGTTTTAGGTACTTATTCTTCTATTTTATGTGAACATGTGGATGTTTATATTTTAACAGTGACAGAATCTCGGGCAAAAGGTTCGAATAAAACACATAAAAGGCCATATACATGTTTATTCCCTACGCAATCACGTATAGGACCTTTTAAGTATTTTATTCGGACCTTTTGCCCAAGATTCTGTCACTTCAATGAAGAAAAATTGTCCAAGAAACAGCATCCTCATTATATTTTAACTAATAGGGATCCTTAATATTTTTGATTTTTGTATACAACAAAGTAGAAATTTTCAAGCAAATTCTTGCTCCACTTTATGGATCTAGTCAAAACCAGTAGTGGAAAGAATAAAAAATGGTCAGCGATTTAAGCTTAAATAACTCGTTAAATTCAAGGTTACGAAATTTGTACGAAATTTTTCGTTTTACGCATTTAAAGAGCTCTTTAAGCTTAAGTCGCTGACCATAGTACCACCCTTATTAATAATTTAATAAAAGGATATTAAATATTTAAATTACTTGAATGTACGATTATTTGTATTTTTTATGTAAGCATTGTAAATGGTTCTTATCCTGTCGATGAAATTGGGAGACCTTACAAAATAACATTTTGTAGTAATATTTAATATTAATTACTTGCTATACTTATTATTAATACTTCTATACAGGGTGTTCGGATTGAAATGTTTCATAAAAAATCCGGCGGTCTTTGATCTTCAAAGAGGCAGCAAAGATGCGACAAAGAAGCCGCAGTTTTTATGAAACATTTCAAAAAGAACACGTGGTATTATGTAGTAAACTTTAACTCAAAATGGCAACTTTGTATTCCATTATTTTTCTTTTTTGTATAAATATATTTATCTTTATTAAAAATATTGTTTTTTACTAATAAATCATTACCACTAAGTGCTTTATCTTTTTATTGTGAAAGAAAAAAATAAATAACTAGGTAAGAAGAGATTTGTATCTAAAAGTGACGTAGGGATTTTATTTATTTTATGTTTTTGCAAGGGAATGTGGTGGTATCCCATGCGTCAGAGGCACGGCCATTTCAGAGTTGATGAGGGCATGTAATTTGTATGGGAGTTGACTATCTGTAATCTGTGGTGACACGCGCCGCCGCCGATCGCGATCACCAGGGAGCGAGAGCGACTGCTCGAGTACTCTGTTTGCGAGTTTTTTACCTGTAACACTCGAATTTAAATTTTCCATAAGCATATCATGAAGGTCGTC
>JAWQRP010000297.1:0-32094 GCA_033557875.1 Quadriops clusia
ATAAGTTTTTTTTAGAAGATTAAATAAGTTTTTTTTAGAAGATTAAATAAGTATTTTTTAGAAGATTAAATAAGTTTTTTTTAGAAGATTAAATAAGTTTTTTTTAATGAAGATTAAGTAAGTGTCTTTTTCTTCTGAATTAAAATATAATGTAATATCTTCAACAGTTGATGACAAAACAATAAATCTATTTGGAATGAAATACATTTATTTGGAGCGAAATAAATTTATTTGGAGCGAAATAAATTTATTTGGAGTGAAATAAATTTATTTAGAGTGAAATAAATTTATTTGGAGTGAAATAAATTTATTTAGAGTGAAATAAATTTATTTGGAGTGTAATAAATTTATTTGGAGTGTAATAACTTTATTAGGGGTGTAATAACTTTATTAGGGGTGTAATAAATTTATTAGGAGTGTAATAAATTTATTAGGAGTGTAATAAATTTATTAGAAGTATAATAAATTTATTAGAAGTATAATAAATTTCTTAGAAGTGTAATAAATTTACTTGAACTGTAATAAATGAATTCATCTTTCCAGACTGGTGATGGTGTCAATGATGCCCCAGCTCTCAAGAAAGCCGAAATCGGCATCGCCATGGGTTCTGGAACAGCCGTGGCCAAATCGGCATCCGAGATGGTATTAGCCGACGACAACTTCTCCAGTATCGTAGCTGCCGTTGAGGAAGGCCGCGCCATCTACAACAACATGAAGCAATTCATCCGCTATCTCATTTCCTCCAACATCGGTGAAGTCGTCTCCATCTTCTTGACCGCTGCTTTGGGTCTTCCCGAAGCTCTCATTCCCGTCCAATTGCTCTGGGTCAACTTGGTCACTGATGGTTTACCCGCCACCGCTCTCGGTTTCAATCCTCCCGATCTCGACATCATGAGCAAGCCTCCTCGTAAGGCCGATGAATCTTTGATTTCCGGATGGCTGTTCTTCAGATATATGGCCATTGGCGGGTATGTAGGCGCTGCTACCGTTGGTGCTGCTGCTTGGTGGTTCATGTATTCTCCTCATGGACCTCAATTGAATTACTACCAGTTGGTGAGTTTAATAATAATAATAATAATAAGTTTATTGACAGTTTTTTTTACATATTTACATAACTTGTGTTTTACTCGTTAAAGATTTAAAAAATAAATACAACAAATAAATTTAATTAAAATAATTATACATTTGTATCACTTTCTAGACTCACCATTTGGCTTGCATTGCCGGCGGAGACGAATTCAAAGGAGTCAACTGCAAGGTCTTCGACGATCCTCATCCCATGACGATGGCTCTCTCGGTATTGGTAACAATTGAAATGTTGAACGCAATGAACAGGTAAGATTTAATTATTTAGGTAAGATTTAATTATTTAAGTAAGATTTAATTATTTAGACAAGATTTAATTATTTAAGTAAGACTTAATTATTTGGGTAAAATTTAATTATTTAGGTAAGATTTAATTATTTAGGTAAGATTTAATTATTTAGGTAAGATTTAATTATTTAGGTAAGATTTAATTATTTAGGTAAGATTTAATTATTTAGGAAAGATTTAGTTCACTTAAATGAAACTTAGAGATTTTGAAAAATTAATGCAATTCAATCTTTTAATTTTTGGAATTTTGATTTTTAGCTTGTCTGAAAACCAGTCGTTAATTGCCATGCCCCCATGGTGTAATTGGTGGCTGATCGGCTCTATGGCCCTCTCATTCACCCTCCACTTCGTCATTCTCTACATTGATGTCCTCTCAGTAAGTACTTTGTATATTGTTTTTACTACTCTTAATATTTACCTTCTTGACTACTCTTTTAAGTAATATACAGTAGAACGTCGATTATCCGAACGTCGGTTATCCGGAACGTCGGTTATCCGAACATAATTTTCAACTATTGTTATTTAATCTAACTATCTATTAGTTATTCGTCAACGCAAAAACATTTGGTTTAAATTGTTTAGTTTTCAATAACGGGGTTTTAAAGATCTAATATAAAGATATTTTTAAATTATTGGTTCATTCTATTATTTTCTTTGTTCTTTTCAGCGACGGTTCACTCGTTATTTTGTCAGCTTTTCTGGACGGTATATTTTTTTTATAAAATCTAATATATATAAAATTTATAATAAATTATCAACAACGATAAATACTTTAAAATGTTTCTTTCATTCTTCTTTTTTATTTTAATTAAATACATAATTTTGTTTGTTATCATTTTCACTTATATTGTGTTATATAAGTGAAAATGACAAAAAAAAACCAAATGATGTATTTAATAAAAATTAAAAAAAACAAACAAAAATTTTAAAGTGTTTGTGGTTGTTGATAATTTATTATAAATTTTATAAAAAAATATAAGATCCAGAAGAAGCTTACAAAATAACGAATGAAACGTTGATGAAAAGAACAAAGAAAATGAAAGAATGAAACAATATTTAAAAAATTTCTTTATTAGACCTTTAAAATCCCATTAATAAAAGTAAAAAACAAAACTTTAATTTTTTTTAATTTTTTTTTTATATTTAAATTGGTTGAGAAGAAAAATGGACAACAATTTGTTCAAATGAAATTAAGTGAATACTTTCTAAGAAGCTACGTTAGGTTAAAATATAACGTATATAAACAATAACAAATTATATACTTACTTGTTTTTCTTACTTTCCTCTAAAATCGATTATCCGAACTACCCTTCGTCCTAATTAGTTCGGATAATCGACGCTCTACTGTATGTTTAATTTGATCACAGATTTGTTTTATCACAGGTAGTCTGTGGTTTTATTCAATAAAAAAAAAAAAGTTTCATGTGTTTATAAATTTAAAAAATATATTACACTTATGAAATTATCGCAAATCAAAACTTCTCAGGAAGTGACTTTACCAGCATAGTATTATTACAGAAACCTGTAAAGGCAGTTTTGTTGACATTAGATTTTACCAGAGCATTTGCATTGAGCAAGGGTGCCATCTATGCATGGAGACAAACATTGTGTAATTGAAGTATTTTGACATATGTCAACACTTCTCTTACGAAATAGTTAACACTTTTAGTTTGGATTAAAACTTTTAGTTCTAATAAAACTTTTGGATCTAATAAAACTTTTGGATCTAATAAAACTTTTGGATCGAATAAAACTTTTGGATCGAATAAAACTTTAGTTCTAATAAAACTTTTAGTTCTAATAAAACAAAAAGTTGAACAATAAAGAATAAAAGAAAATAATTTGCCAAATGTAGTTTGAATTCTTGTACAGTTGTTAAATTTAATTTCAATTTTTTAAAGTACCTAACTAAATATCTACAAACAGAATAACAAACTATATTAAACAAACTATATTAGATACCTATCTCTATTTTTGGCATTCTGAGATCTATTGGCGTCATAAAAGACACATTAAAAATTACTTTTAATACAAAACTATTTGTTAAAATTATATTCAGTTTGACATCTTATCAGGAAGTGACTTTACCGACATAACAACTTACAGAAACCTGTAAAGGTAATTTTGTTGACATTAGCATATGTCAACAAAATGTCGCGAATTAGTTAAAACTTTTAGCTTGAATTAAAATTTTTACTTCTAATAATAAGGATTTAAATAATAATAATAAGTTTTATAATAATAAATTTTATAATAATAAGTTTTATAATAATAAGTTTTATAATAATAAGTTTTATAATAAGGAAAAGTGCATTTAATTTTATAAAATAAGGACTATAAACCCAAGATTATAAAAATATTTATAATAAGTTTTATAATAATAAGTTTTATAATAATAAGTTTTATAATAATAAGTTTTATAATAATACGTTTTATTCTGAATTATAACATATTCAGTGATTCAATGTTTTCCCGGTAGGACGATCAATTTGAAGACTCGTAGAATAGGTATATTTTTTTTTCTGTCCTCATTAAATTTTTTCTTTTTATTTTATTTTCTTCTTGGGTGTTTAAGGTCTTATCTTAGGTATTTAAGGCACAATATTTTAAGGTCTTATCTTGCATATAAACTAAATTACGTTATTTTTTATTATTCAACATTATAAAAAAATTCAAATTGTTTTGAAACGGTTCCGTTTGATATTTTTATTAGTTACCTTTATTTTATTTTTTTACTGAATCTTGGCATCGACGTGAAGTCATTTAACCTAGCTCTAACTAATCTATTACCTTTACTTGTTCTAATCTTATTTTTTCTCCTTCCAGGTCGTATTCCAAGTTACGCCATTATCGGTAGAAGAGTGGGTAACGGTCATGAAATTCTCGATCCCAGTGGTATTACTTGATGAAACCCTCAAATTCGTCGCGAGAAAGATCACAGATGGTGAGAATCCAATTTACACTGTGCACTGGATAGTACTAATGTGGGCCGTATTCTTTGGTCTCCTTGTTGTGTTCCCTATATAAATGTCAACTGCCTCCGTAGGTCGAGGCCAGTGTTGTGCATAGAGACGGAAAGTGCTCTAGCTAGCTGGTTCACACATTAAACCGTCAGCCGACAACACAAAGCATTAACAACAGCATAAAGTACATAGTTTAACTTTGAATGGACCTGACTAATTCGAACACACTTTACCTATCTCGGTTTCTTTGAAAGTGCCTTTTAGTCAAGCTTACCCTAGTTTTTACCTTTCTCGTTCCTTTACCACACCGTCAGAACTGGACACAATCCACCGGGAAAGAACTGTTGAGTTTGTTTTCTTGGGAAAATTGATTATTTACTTACGGTATTTGTTTGTTTTCATACGAAGTTTGTTTTCACACGAAGTTTGATTTCATATGAAGTTTGTTTTCATACCAAGTTTGTTTTCATACCAAGTTTGTTTTCATACGAAGTTTGTTTTCATACGAAGTTTGTTTTCATACGAAGTTTGTTTTCATACGAAGTTTGTTTTCATACCAAGTTTGTTTTCATACAAAGTTTGTTTTCATACGAAGTTTGTTTTCATAAGAAGTTTGTTTTCATACGAAGTTTGTTTTCATACGAAGTATGTTTTCATACGAAGCTTGTTTTCATACGAAGTTTGTTTTCATACGAAGTTTGTTTTCATACAAAATTTGTTTTCATACGAAATTTGTTTATTTTTATACGATATTTGCTTATTTTCATATGAAATTTTGTTTATTTTCATATAAAATTTTGTTTATTTTCATATAAAATTTTGTTTATTTTCATATGAAATTTTGTTTATTTTCATATAAAATTTTGTTTATTTTCATATGAAATTTTGTTTATTTTCATAAAAAAATTAGTTTATTTCCCACCGAAAAATATTTAATTTTTTATTTCTCTACAAACGAAAAGTGTTAGCTAAGCAATGGAAGTATACAATTATTACCGTTTTTTTATCGTTATGTACATAATGAAACATTCCAATTTTTAAAACAATCTATATTGCTAATCGGTTTTATTTAATTTTTTTATGTTATTTTGCAATAATACGAGTTCAAAAGGAAAACGAGCGATTTGTAGATATCGAATAAAATCGTCTTCGGTACTTATATCACATATGTGTTTATATGTAAAACGGTTCGAGTTTCTGATGATATTGTGATTTAGGATAAAAAGACTGAGATTAGTGATTAAAATCTTAACATTGATGTCTAATAGTATAGCTTAAAATTAGCTTAGCGAGAACTATCCGTATACTCCTTTAGAAAAAAAAAATGAACACCAAGGAAATGATCATTTTAAAGAAATGTATCATTCTAAAGAAGAGCCTCATTCTAAAATTATATTATTTAAATTCTATTATTTAAAAGAAAACAAACTCAACATAAAATTCGCACTTCAACTAAAAAAAAAAAATTTCTAAATCGAAATCTATCTAGAAATCGAAATCTATCTAGAAATCGAAATCTATCTAGAAATCGAAATCTATCAAGAAATCGAAATCTATCTAGAAATCAAATTCTATCTAGAAATCAAATTCTTATCTAGAAATCAAATTCCATCTAGAAATCAAATTCCATCTAGAAATCAAATTCTATCTAGAAATCCAATAGAATTCGTTTCCGTTTCTAATTTCTCTTTTTACTTCATAGTAGATGGTAATGTTGTTGTTAAAGGACCCCCCTTTCGAGTTTCGGATTATGGACAGCTTATGTACGTGGAAGAGAGTCCTAAAGAGACCCGCTAGTCTCGATTCCTTCTGCATCCTCTACCTTCCCCAAATAAGTCTAAAATCCTTTGTGTAAAGTTAGCCATTTAGTGTCTTTACAGTGATTAAGTGTTGCCTCAGCCGGCCCGACATTTTATCACTAGAAAAACGCTTCTTTGAATGGAGTCACGTTCAGTCTTTTCGAACAAATCGTACATGTCTTATTGTAATCGCTTATGGTTTCCTGATGAAATGTCGCGGTCCGGCGGCGAAATAAATATTCAACGTGGACATCATCGGCGTCGCTCGCTGGACGATCAAGGCAAGTTTTGTGTGGTTAATACGAAACTCAAGTGTTGTGATTTAGCTTAGATAAATGTTTTTTTAAGTGCATGGTTTGGATTTCAATAACGTTTTCAAACGATTGATTTCTAAGGAAAATTTGTAAACGCTACAAGACTGGCTTTGAGAGAAATATCAACGACCGTTCTATGAGATTAGCCAAACGTTAAGTAATCTTCCTCTTGGCTTAGGTAATTTATAGTGATAAATGAATTTAATTATTGCGCATCGCGATTTTCCATTGATGTTGAATTCGGCATTTTAACTTTTTATATGTATAAAATGACTCAATATACTGGTAGTGTTTAGATGGTTTTGATATTTATATATATAATCGAGAATTGAGGTAACATGTTTTGTATATTAGAGATTCTTGTGTACGTCGTTAAACTTTTGTTATTTCTTGTGCTAGAGATAGATCCGGCCTAATTATTCTTCACACTTCCTTCAATGATTATTAAACTAAAGAAATAAATATTATAATATATGGAAAAAAATTGTGTATATTTGTCATATATCATCTTTCATATTATTAATATACATATATTAATTCTCTCGCATATTATCTCATATGATATCTCTCATATATTATCTGTCATATTGTCTCTCATATATTATCTCTAGTATGAAATTCTGTAAATATTTTTAAAAAGCAACAAAAGCAGTTATTCAAGACTATATTTTTTTATTAACATTGTAGCCAAGAACGTTTACGATTAGTTTAGAAGTGTATTTGTTGTAGCGAGTTAAGATAATTGTACTTACTATTGTCCATTCAACTCAATGGGAAGTCAAACATCAAACGAGTACATAGTAATATTACTTAAGATCGAGATTGTGTGTCACTTGCGAACTAAGAGAACAATAAATACAATGTTTTAGGACTGCATGTGGTACTTAGACATAAACCCAGTGCAGTTCCGAGACTCGCTTGTGTGTATTGTTTCCCTGTTAACATCTTTATGCCCTCAGACAGGCATAAAATACCTCCGATAAATCGACAAATGGTTTCAACGTTAATTTATTTATTGAAATAGAAATAGAACCTTAGATAGTCACAAGTACTAGAGTAATATGTCAGAATTCCTAAGAAGAGAAATGTATGTGATCAATTGACCTACATTTTAATGTTAGTCCTTATTTATTCAGTGACAATTTTTCATTAGTAATCTAGTGATACTTTTCCGTACAAATGAAACTGTTTGTCTTACTATATGCATATGTCCATTTGTACAGTCGGTTGAAGAATAAAACATGGGCCTCTGTAGTATAGGCAATTATACTATACTAGTAATTATACTATACTAGTAATTATACTATACTAGCAATTATACTATATGAATATCTGGTCGCCTAGTGTCGTAGGGGTTGAACGTTTTATTCTTTGATCGACCCTACTCTTTATTGATTACGAGTGTGAATATTATTTGTATTGGGCAAAATGTTGAACTAATAAAAGTTTTGAACGTTTACTACTTATTTATGTTCATGACTTTTAGCTTGCAACTTCTGCATTTTAACGGTCCCCTTTTAACTTGTTTGTTATCCTTTCTTTTACTTACTAACTCCTAACTGCACTTTTCATGTATCTTACATTATAACTACATATTGTCACGTTATAACTTTACCAATTATTGCTTCTATTGATAATACTATTATGTATTTTTGTTATTTATGACTTAGACTTATTTCACATAAGTATATGTGCTTATTTGTTTATTTTTTAAAGAATTTATTTATGTATTGTTTGTTGATAATATTTTACGAAAGATATTTTATGATCTTTATGACATAACTTCACAAATATAATTGGAAAGTTTTTACCACTTTACGACAAGATTAGTTGGAGAAGCGTTAATTACGTTAAAAAAATTAAATTTCTGCGAATATGTAAATTAAACAAAATTCTTCATTCATTTGAATCATCTCTAACTGCACTTGCATTAATTCCCCACAGTGTTATGATCCCCAATAATAACTTTTCTAAATGTATTTCTTATGTGTGACTAACAGGACAATTTCCCTTTTCTCAAATGTTGACTGTTTTGTGTTAAGTCACAAAAACGTCACAGGAAAAGATGGACCAGCTCATGTGAGTATAAGTTTTTTTACACAAAAACATTTCACCACATTATTACCATTTTTTTAAATGTTATGTAATGGGTACATGTCCATGTTTTTTTCCCTGACATTTTTTGTATGGTTCCTAAATGATTGGAGAAAATTGTGATATATAACATCTTGATATATAACATCTTGATATATAACATCTTGATATATAATATCTTGATATATAATATCTGGATATATAGTAACTAGATTTTTAATATCTAAATTTTCAAATTTCAATTGAAAGGGACTAACCATTTTTTTTTTGTAAAAAATTAGATGTTTTTTGCATAACTGTCTGTCTGTAGTTAATGCAATAGTCTGTTCACAGTTGTGCTAATTGCAAAAGCAGCAGCCTTTTTGTACTTAATTTTTGTATCATTATCGGCCGTACTAACCTAAGAGATTTATATGTAGCAAAATGCATTTAATGCACAACACTGTCGTCAATTTTATTAAACGTAATTTTATTTCAAGTCATTTGATTTTAAGTTATTTGATTTTAAGTCATTTGATTTTAAGTCATTTGATTTTAAGTCATTTGATTTTAAGTCATTTGGTTTTAAGTCATTTTGTTTTAAGTCATTTTGTTTTAAGTAATTTGATTTTAAGTAATTTTATTTCAAGTAATTTTATTTCAAGTAATTTTATTTCAAGCAATTTTATTCAAGCAATTTTATTTCAAGAAATATTATTTCAAGTAATTTTATTTCAAGTAATTTTATTTCAAGTAATTTTATTTCAAGTAATTTTATTACATGTAATTTCATTACATGTATTTTATTAAACGTAATTTATTGTTCGACGAACTTTAGCGAGAACATTTTTGAATCATCGAGACCTTGGGACAATGCAACACATGTTTTAGATATATCATAAGCTACATGACATATATGTTGTATGTAGTTATATTTACTTGTTCCTTTTACTGTTGGGTAATAAATGTGCCCAGGCACTGGAACAAAAGGATATTTATACATTTCGTAAAATATGTCTTGGCACATTAACATTGAAAATTATGCCAAGTTGTTCCCGACTTTTTTCCGGTAAAACATATGGTGCATTCTATTTTTGAGCATTTTCAAGATCGACGTTCTTCCTACTCATGAATACTTTGTGCCCATTTAGAAACAACTTTTTAAAAATAATTTTTAATCATTTTGTAAAAATATTTTTATACATTTTTTTTATACATGTGTATTAATTAATATTTGATATTGATGTTAATTTAATATTGGGTATCCATATAAATTTTAAATTTGATATTGATGTTTATTTAATTTTTGAGGTGATACCAATATACATTCCAAAAAAATCACATTCCACATTCTGTGTTATATTTGTTTGTTTCTATTAGGTGGCAATCTATTGGGACAAATTTATAATTTTGTCACCTATTTACAGTTTTAAAAATTTAATCATAATATTGCTCAAAATATATTAAATATAATTATGTGTAACGATTGAAATATATTAGATATAATTATGTATAACGATCGAAATATATTAGATATAATTATGTATAACGATCGAAATATATTAAATATAATTATAACAATCAAATCATGATTAAATTTTTAAAACGAGTTTTCATGTGGCTTATTTCATTGATATGCATTCAGTAGTATTCATCTATACGTACAATGTCCAATAAGTATATAATAATAATATAATACATAATAATAAGTTTTGGACATAATCGTAGATACACTACAGAATGCATAGTGAACTTGAAAGAATAAAAACTGATTATTCATTTGATTTCAGTGCCATTGTTAATATACAGGGAGTAAACAGCTCATCAAGTGACGGAATGAGCAAGAATGTAACTGAACGGACGGATTGTATTGAACCACCCAAACAATTTAAACCACTAAAAGTCTCTCCTTTTTGTTTTCAATTAACTTCCTAGAGATAAGAGCATGGCTTTGTTTGAGTACCTCAGAAGCTTACGTGATGTCGTTTTTCTTTTTCAGTTGGTGAAGCAGTGGTAGACAAATGGTAAAAATAAAAATCGAAGAGACTTTACATTTCTTTTCTATCATGATAGCTGTTAAACTCTATTTTTTGTTACAGAACTAATTTATTTTTGTTTGTATGTAAGTTTCAAACTAGATAACTCACGCTAAAGACGGTAGCGATATATTTCATCTTGTGAAACATTTATATTTTTCATCCTAACGTTAAGTGAATCATTTAGGGTTATTCTTAAGTATTTAGGGGTAGTAATGCTTTCAAATTTCTTGTGTATGTTGAAGCGATTTACGATTAAAGCGAATTTGCGTGGGGCTCTTAGTATTACTCTCCGACAGACATGAATGCTTTATTTCGCTACTCTATTAGGCTCAGAGTTTGTGTTTTGTCCATTTACTCCCTATTGTCTTCCCAAAGACCTGTGATTATGTCACGCTAGAAAATTAACACAATCAAGTTATGTAAATATAAAATTTAAATATTAAGTTAACTATTATGTAAATATCCTCGGGTCGCATTTGTCATTCGAGATGCGACTTGGAAGGGTTGCGACAGCATAGAAACGGTTCGTCATCCACGACGAACCGATTGACGAATTGATTGATGAATTGGGCGAGATCAGCACGGATTAACAACCGATTAACTAAAATCAAACGGTCCGGAAGTAGCCGATCCGTTTCGTCTGAGTGTTGTTCTCACTGTCTTTTCATTAGTTTTAGCTCACTCATGTGCCACTTGTGTGCCGTGGCTTCATCAGTATCATGATTACTACTGTTAAGTGTTTTGAGTTTGGATTCGAGCTGGTCTCGACTGAGCCAATGCTGCATTCGGTCAGCAAAGATCGCCTATATACAGATTGTATTTCAAACAAGTTTTGTAAAACACGATATTTGTGTAAATAAAGATGGTAGCTCAGGCTATCTTAAGTTTCCCATCTGCATTTCACTTGTATTTTCATTCCTTCTCTACTATTATTTATTATTATCGTTATTTATTACTATTATTATTATTTATTATTATTATTATTTATTATTATTATTATTTATTATTATTATTATTTATTATTATTATTTATTATTATTATTTATTATTATTACTTATTATTATTGTAGGAATTGAAATCAACAAAACAAGCAAGAAAATCTTCGATCATCGAAAAGTTTATTATTATTTTTATTAAAACGCAATAAATATCATCTCTTTCCGATAGCGACTTGTTGGATCTTCTTAAGTCGCTCTATTGTTTTCGATAGAGTCTCATTTTGCTTTTCCAGTATTTTTATATTTGTGACGTTTACTTCAATTTGATTTTTCATGTCCGACAGTGGATCGCCTTTTACTGCAATAATAAACACTTTTAAAGGTAAGTTAACTCAAGAGAATATTACAATTAACTAAGACCACAATTCGATATTACCATATCTATGATATTAACATATCTATATGATATTACCATATTTATGATATTACCTTCAACATCCTGTATTAACTGAGGACTATTTTTAATATCGCCAGCTGCGGTATCTTCACTTGGTTGATTTACGTTTTTAATTACGAGTATTTCTTTAAAATTTTTTAGTATACTTCCATACGATTTCAACCTTTCCTCCATAAACGCATTGTTTTGCTCGATATCCCTTTGTACTTTCTCTACCTTATTATTTAAATTCTCAGCCTGACTCTTTAAACCGTGGATATTCTCACTAAAACTATTCTTTTCCAATTTCAGCTTGTTATTAACTCCTCTCAAATTCGTATACATAATTTTCCACTTTTCTATTTCCCCCGACAAATTCGATATATCTTCGGAAAAGCAATTAATTTTCGTTACCAACTTCTTGTTTTCATTCTTCAACCCTTCTATGCTCTCCACCTGTTGCTTGCTAAGTACTTTCGCGGCGGAAATGTCTTTTTCAATGTTCCGATTTTTCTCCCGAAGAGAAAGATTTTCCGCTTCTAATTCCTTCATAAGGGCACTCCTATCAGCATTTGTGTTCTCCGAATTCATTAACTTCTGCTTATACTCTCTTATTTTCATCTCATTCTCTTGCTTCGATCTCTCTAACTCATCTTGAAGATTAACGATCACTTCATTAAGGTGATTTATTTCATTCCCAAGGGATTGTAGATTTAGTTCGGATTTTTTGTTTACTCCTTCTAGTTCTTCTTCTAATTCCTTACATTTTATTTTTTCTGTTTTAGGTCATTTGTTATGTTAATATTGTTATTTTTTTTATATATATTTATTTTTGATATTTTTTATGTATATTTATTTTTGTTATTGTTTTTTATTTATTTTTATTATTGTTTTTGGATTGGGTACTGAAAAATAGTACTTACCATTATTACAATCAATTTCCCACATTTTAATTCTATCCTCCAGAAAAGCGATCCCAGAAGTATTCGATAAATTTTCCTTGGCGAGCTTCTCGTTCTCTTCCAAAGCTCTCTGGTTAGAGCACTCCAAGTATTGATTGTCCGCGATTAATTTTTTTATATCCGCTGTAATAGAGGTGGCCAATTGGTTCATGCATCCGAATTGAGTGATGTCGAATAGTTCGTTTTGCAATCTCTCTCTAAAAAGCGATCCTAACTTACCCTAGCTTACTTTGCCAAATTGATTTTTAAGCCTGTTTCTCAATTTACCTTGCCTTTTCCACATTCGAGTACTTTATCGAAGACATTATCGAAGTTGCTATGCTCCTCATGCATTGCTTGAAGACTCCGCAACTGTTACAACACGATACCAATAGGTCACCAGTTTGGGTGGATATGGAGAAGGTGTTGGATTTTTTGCTTTTGATGGAATTCTGCTTTTTGCTTCCTGTCTAGAGTAATATTTTATTTTTTAGAATATTTTATTCTTTAGAATATTTTATTCTTTAGAATATTTTCTTCTTTAGAATATTTTATTCTTTAGAATATTTTATTGTTTAAAATATTTTATTTTTTAGAATATTTTATTGTTTAGAATATTTCATTTTTTAGAATATTTTATTTTTTCTTGGATTATAGATCTTTATTTTTTTTTAACTAGTATTAAATAATATTTGCAATTTTAAAAAAATTCTTTATTTTAGTTGAAGTTTCGCATATTATTTTATGCATTTTTCCACATTATTTTTAGTTGATTTTTCATTAATATTCTTAGTAAGTAGCCTATGCGTTAGCGTTTGTCCAAATTTTAGATTTAAATTAAAATTCCTAGCTATATTCATTTCAAGTTTTTTTTATATTTTTCATTATTATTATTTACTAAGAATATTAATGAAAAATCAACTAAAAATAATGTGTAAAAATGCAAAAATTTACGAATGTCCTGAAGATGCATAAAATAATATGCGAAACGTCGACTAAATTAAATAATTTTTAAAAAATTGCAAATATTATTTAATATTAGTTAAAAAAAATTAAGGCCTATAACCCAAGAAAATGAACACAAAAATAATATAATATTTATATTAATTCTGTTTCAATTATAACACTTACCATCTTTTCTTCTACAAGCAAAAGATGCTTCCACAAGATATTAATAGTTATTCCCAGAGACAAATTATTCGGTTTCGTTACGTATTTGGACGTAGAAGACGCACTAGCACTGGTGAAAGGCTCCACAATAGTTTCCAAATGAACATTTAGCAAGTTTAAAAATACATACAATCTGCAAAGAATGTTTCTTATGAGAAACCTATAACTATAGTTATCACGTAATTTTTTTTAAGAGAAGACAAGTTTTTTTAAAAAAAGATATTTTTTAAGAAAAGATTTTTTTTAAGAAAAGATTTTTTAAAAAAAGATATTTTTTAAGAAAATATTTTTTTAAGAAAAGATTTTTTTCAGATAAGATTTTTTTTTAAGAAAAGATTTTTTTAATTAAGAAAAGAAGATTTTTCTAAGAAAAGAAAAATTAGGGTTCAGAAGATGAGAAGATATAGCAAGTTCAAGCAGACCTGTCTAAAAGGAGTTCCAAACACAAGCAATAAGCATTTTCCGTTTTGTCGTTCTTTTGGAAGACGTCCTCGATGTCCTCGTAAGATTTTAAGGGGAAGAGCCACGATTTCACGTTTGCGTGTTTGTGCCTCAGGTTGATGGAGCTACATAGATTTTTAACTTCTTTTATATCTTGGGTGAGCGAACTAATCAAACATTTGTTGACAAATGCCATTTTCCGTCAGTTTTGGGCAATTGGTTCAGACTTTGACTTTCTAGATTATGATCGGGCGGGTTCGACGAGAAAAAAAATGTTAATCTTATATTATAGCGTTTTATTATATTTCAATTTATTATATTTAATTTTGATATTTTAGTTGGGTTTTAGGTCTATCCAGTTTGGTTCGGTCCTATCAGTATGCTAAAACACTGTACCTACATATAGAATTAATTAAATGAGGTCAGGGGAAAATCGCGATAATTACCTTTGTAAGTATAAAAATATGAATCTGCAGTTCGTAGTAAACTTCAGCTACCTTGAGTTACGAAGCATAGACGATGATATGTGTAGGAAATTTTTTAGTGTAATTTCACAATTGAATCAGAGGTTTGGCCGTATTGCTGGGGCTCGGGAGAAGGACGAAAAGATTCAATCTTTGGAGTTGGCTGTCAGCGGGATGTTGGATCTCTGGAAGATCGCATGTTGAAGGTGGAAATAGGTACAGTCCACAATTATAATAATTTTAATTTAAAACAATTTTAATCTAATACAATTTCGTAATAAAAAGTTTCTTTAATTATTTCACTTCAGTTTACTGTATTAAAAGCGAGCGCCGAAGGCGCGAGCGCTTGCGAGCGAAGCGAGCAAGACCGACCGCGACGTCCCAATAATTAATTGCACAAAATATACATTTTGTTATTTTTATTTTATAGTTTTCCGAATTTGCGAGCAATATAATAATGTTTTTTGATATAATAATGCATATTTCAAATAATTTTAATTAAAATAATTTTATTTTAAATAATTTTAATTTTAAATAATTTTTATCTAAAATAATTTTCTAATAAAAAGTTACTTTAATTAACTCACTCCAGTTAACTGTATTAAAAGCGAGCGCCGAAGGCGCGAGCGCTTGCGAGCGAACCGAGCAAGACCGACGTCCTAATAATTAATTGTACAAAGTAAACATTTTATTATTTTTATTTTGCAGTTTTCCGAATTTGCGAGTAATTTATAAGTGTTTTTTGGTATAATAATGCATAATTAAAATATTTTGTTTAAAATAATTTTAATTAAAATAATTTTAATTAAAATAATTTTAATTAAAATAATTTTAATTAAAGTTATTTAAAATATTTTTAATTAAAATAATTTATTTAAAATAATTTTATTTAAAATAAGACGGATGTCCCAATAATTAATTAACTGTTTTATTTTGTATATTAGTGCATATTTAAAATAATTTAAATTAAAACAATTTTAATTTAAAATAATTTTTATCTAAAATAATTTTGTAATAAAAAGTTCCTTTAATTAACTCACTCCAGTTGAGTGTATTAAAAGCGAGCGCTTGCGAGCGAAGCGAGCAAGACCGACGTCCTAATAATTAATTGTACAAAATAAATATTTTATTAATTTTATTTTATAGTTTTCCCAATTTGCGAGTAATTTACAAGTGTTTTTTGGTATAATAATGCATAATTAAAATATTTTGTTAAAATAATTTTAATTAAAATAATTTTATTTCAAATAATTTTAATTTTAAATAATTTGAATCTAAAATAATTTCGTAATAAAAAGTTTCTTTAATTATCTCACTCCAGTTGAGATTATTAAAAGCGAGCGCCGCAGGCGCGAGCGCTTGCGAGCGAAGCGAGCAAGACCGACGTCCTAATAATTAATTGTACAAAGTATATATTTTATTATTATATTATATATATTATTTTATACATTTTATTATTTTTATTTTAAAGTTTTTCAAATTTTGTGAGTAATTATAAGTGTCTTTTTTGGTATAATAATACACATTTGACGCAATTTTAATATAAAAAAAATTAATTTAAAATACTTTTTATCTAAAACATTTTTAATTGAAAGTAATTTTAATTTAAAATATTTTGGATTTAAAATAATTTTGATTTAAAATAATTTTGATTTAAAATAATTTTGATTTAAAATAATTTTGATTTAAAATAATTTTGATTTAAAATAATTTTGATTTAAAATAATTTTGATTTAAAATAATTTTGATTTAAAATACTTTTAACTTAAAATAATTTTATAATGAAAAGGTTTCTTAATTATCTTACTCCAGTTGACTGTATTAAAAGCGAGCGCCGAAGGCGCGAGCGCTTTCGAGCGAAGCGAGCAAGACCGACGTCGTAATAATTAATTGTACAAAATAAACATTTTATTATTTTTATTTTATAGTTTTCCGAATTTGTGAATAATTTATAAGTGTTTTTTGGTATAATAATGCATAATTAAAATATTTTGTTTAAAATAGTTTTAATTAAAATAATTTAATTGAAAGTAATTTTAATTTAAAATAATTTGATTTAAAATACTTTTAATTTAAAATAATTTTAATCTAAAATAATTTTGTAATGAAAAGTTTCTATCTCACTCCAGTTTACTGTATTAAAAGCGAGCGCCGAAGGCGCGAGCGCTTGCGAGCGAAGCGAGCAAGACGTACGTCCCAATAATCAATTGTACAAAATATACGTTTTATTATTTTAAATAAAACTATTATTATTTTTAAAAACTAATAATTGATTTATTAATTAATTATTGATGATTAAACATCAACGGTGCGTAATGGACAATAAACAACTTTTTTTATAAAACGAAATAGACAATACAGGACATAATAAAATATTTTTTTGAACATTCCAATGTCTTTTTAATTTGTGAACAACAAGTTTGTTGTAGAGCTAGAGGTCTATAAAATGTTTAGTAACGCAACCATAAACTTCCATCAATAGTTTTCCAGTATGTGAGTAATGTATAAGGGTTATACCTATATATATTATATAATGGTATAATATATAATAATATACCATTATATATTCAACTATTAGATCAATTGCGAGCGAAGCGAGCAAGTTCTACATATTTTATTAAATTTATATAATGTGTAAATTTACCTATATAGCTAGGTTTACCTACATTTTTGTAGTAATTATTGTAAATATACTTGTAATAACACATCAATATATTAATGATTCATCACAAACTTTCCAGAAATTCATCGATCGAACCGTATCCTGGCACGAAAACTTCTAATATTAAAACCTCATCAGCAACTATTGACTGCGTGCCTCCGCCAATTGTGCGGGTATAGGGATTTAACATGGGAATTGCGAATAAATTTTTATTTCTTATTGTCAGCATTACTTTAGGTTTTATATGTATTTATATATAAAATAAATGTAAATGTGCTAATAGTATATATATATATATATATATATATATATATATATATATATATATATATTATACTTGGATTCAGTGTTTTGGATATTTTTCAAGTTCTTCCCTCGACCTTCATTCCTTTTTCTGTTACTTAGTAACTGGCGCCCAGCCCGCTCATCCCTGAGAGCCCACTCCCTCGCGCCGATACTGAGCAGGCGCACGTTACCTTCAGCGGGGGGGTCACAAGTTGACTGAAGAATTATCAATAATTTTCACCGGGCATTATCTATAAAAATTAGCAATCATGTTTTTTCTATTTCTGATACAACATTTCCAAGGTGAGGAAACAGTGAAGAAAATTGTTTCACATTTTTTTTATATTGAATTAGATTTTACTTGATTTTTGTTAATTTCATTTTTGAAAGTTATGTGGTAATCTTATTAACGAATTTTCTTAATGATATTTGTGTATTGAGTTTTACATTGGTAGTTAACATGTTCTACCTTGGTTGAAGTTATTATAATATTATTATTAATTCAAGAATTCTGAATAAAAAGTTATAACTATTTTCTTTGACTACATAACAACTTCTACTTCTACTAATATTGTATTTGAATTGACAGTAATTTGGTAAAATAATCGGCTAAAATGGGTATAGGGAAGAAAAAATAAATAAAATAGACATTATTTTTAAAAATTATACTCTCTACCTATCTACAATTAAAATTAATTTTATTTTTCTACCTTAAATTTAAGAATTTCTTCAATTGGGCGAGAGTCATGAACGATTGGTAGGTCGTGTTTCCTTTTCCTTTCTGCTTTGAGTCGACGCCCATTAAGTCCGTGAACGGGTTATTGAATGAAGGTGATTATGGTGAAAGCCTCTTCATTTTAATGTCCCTGAATGTATTTTTTGTTTAGACTGAATTGAAGGGTGAGATCCCACTTCTACGGTTAAATTAAGTGAATTTTTTATTCCGACTATGTTACTGATCTCGTGTGTTCAACCACATGTGTGGTTCAACTTAAAATTAGAAATGAACAATTTTATTTATTCTCGACGTAAGGTAACCTATTTTATGTTGATAACTGTCATTCTGAAAACCTTCTATTAATTTAACCTGTTAAATTTGAACTTTATGTTAAATTCATCTAAATTTAAGACATTGTGCTCATTTACGCCTATCCCAACCTGTTGGTTTTAGTACCCGAAGAAGGCCCAGTTGTTGGACCGAAATCGGTAGTTAGCAAATACATACTATATGTTCAACTAGGAAAAAAATTAGCAAATAGGTACATATATTCAATTAGCAAGTGATTTTTATTAAAATTATCCCGCTATACGACTCAACTTGCTGTGGATCAAAACAATTATAATCTTTCAATTTTGTTTTTAAATCTGTTAAATCGTTAGCAAGTATGTGAGATGTACATATTACATTAATTGGTATTGTATGAAGTCTACAATTGCGCACAGTTTTATTTATTATTTATTACAATTTAATACTCAATCTTCAAATCATATCTGATCACTAGGTAATGGTGCAATGGTATCAAATTACATATTCTTAAGTTTATTCGATTACTACGCTGTTAATTTGAATACCCCATTTCTCACCCGTTGGTAGAGTAATTACTCCCTCATTTACTATCAAACTTTTTCGTGATGCTTCGATTGATTCGTTAGGTTTGTCTTTTTTTTAAATGAGTGCGAGCGGTCTTGCGTATAGCCATACTACGTTCCTTATAAGCCTTTATCAATTTTGGTAAATCTGATAGAGAGCGTACACGAAAAGTGAACTGTTCGTGACTGTAATATTTTTGATCTCCTTTTCCATATTGTTATAGTGATATTCTAAATCTTTAACCACCCGACTCATGAATGAAAAAGTTTTCACCGTCTCTACTTCGTCAAGTCTAAAGTTTTCGGATTTTTTGTCGTACGTTTTAAAATTTTGAACAAGGACTGAATATAATTTTCTAATGTGTTCTTCCATGATGTTGTCTTTCGTACTCATATCATCGAGTTGTCTGCGCGTCGCTACTCCGCAGCACCATTCTAAAGCATCACCTAGAAAGTTTAGTTAAGTTGGGGACAAGGTGAATTATAAGAACTTAATAGTAGTTGCTTTATTGGTTTTGAATAGAATGAATAAATATTACAGATTTACTTAAAATGTAAACTTTGCAATACTCCGTTTGCACCTTTATTCCTGAATCGTATGGTAAATACAATAAGTGGGTCGAGTCCAAAGGCCGATGCACCGACAAGCCGATGGGTGACCCGTAACACGCGCATTTTTGCCTGATTGCTGAATTAGTTCCAAAATTTTGGGAATTAGATTCCCAAATATCCCTAATTTTGGCAAGGCAGAGGGACTCCATGTCCTTGTTAGGCTTCTGCCCTCGTTGTTATACGACGTACCTAATTGATTAACTAAAGCTATTACCTTAGTAAGGTGCTTGGGAATGAACAATGGTAGGGTTGTATCAAAACTTGCGGGTTCTCTTTCCCTCCATGTAGATGTATATGTGAGTGGAATGGAGGCTTCGTAAGGCACCGTTTCCGGTAGGGTCCTCCAAAACGCTCCGCTCGTTATCTTTACGCTTACCGGGTCGTCTTGTCCGTGTGTAAATTGAGACAATAGCACAAAGAGAGCTAAAACAATTCTAAAAAAACAAACAATTAATTTTGTTCGTACCATTTGACATAAACTTACCTAGAAGAGAGAAAAAAATTTTTGGCACCAGACTCTTCTCGAAATGATTCGGTTGAAAGGTATGTTCTTGTCCACTTTCTCGCTGAGGTAGCAAATATCGTAAAAATACTCCTTAATGGTCTCATTTGGCGTCTGTTTCCTCCTCTCAAGCAAATTTTGTCTGAGCTCCACAATGTCCTCGTCCCCAAATTGCTTGATGAATACTTTCTCGATCTCATCTCATTTCTACCCTTGGCTGGATGCGTTCGTGAATAAATTCGTTGCCCATTAGTGCGCGGTTCCTGCTAAATAGTTCGGGAAAAACATAATTTTATGGACGTTTGTCCAGTTGTTTTTACGCGCCGTTTCATTATACGTTTCAAGATATTTCGCAGGGTTCAAGCTTCCCGGGGTAAAAGTGTCAGGGGATAAAAATTTAGGTGTAAGTGCGTTTATGTGGTAGTGTTACGATGACCGAAAGGTTTACTGTCTTGAAAAAATTGGGAAAGAGACAGGACATAGAACTCTGCGCTCTTGCTAGGTCTAAAGAACAGCAAGTTCAACAAATTTGTGTGTATGATTACCAATTGCTGTTAGTGTTTAATGCATTTTTATGTGTGACATGAATGTGGGTCTCCTAATGTTTACACATCTAGGAGATAGGTAATTTTGCGTTCGAGAATATATGAATTCCGGAGTCGCCCGTATTTTGCACTTTGCACAATTTATAATAATAATAATTATTATTCGTTTAAACCAATTAATTATTTCTTCTTCAGCATGCAAAACAAGGTGCATCTTGTAAAATAGCTGTACAATAGGAAAATAAAATCATAAAAATACTATTATTTTCTTTTATTTTCTTTTGCAAATACATTTTGTATACAAACGTAATTAAAATATCTTGTAGTTTAAGATTTAAGCTATAATATTAATAATATACATATTATATGCGTTTATTGATATCAACAATAAGGTCACATTTATTTGATACAGTGGAATCTCGTTTTTGTTGTTGATGAAAGAATTTGCTGTCCATGTCAGATGGGAATTCCCAGCATTTGTTGGTTTTATTCTCTTCGTTGTATGTACATTAATATTAAATCTTCTCTTGTTACTTAAAATTAGGTTCCACTTTAGGTAAGGTGAAGACAATTTATTTCTACAATAATCAATCAGTGAATAATTTATTTTTAACATATTTTATCATATCAGAATGAAAATATAAATAAGTAGCTACATTAGTGTTGTTTTGAAAGGTTTTGTCTAATTTTCGAATACGTTTGTTTTTACGACAGGTGTTCAGTCTTAGGTAGCATTGTTCTTTTTGATCTATACAATCATCCTCCCTTTGTATGCTCTGAGTTATATCTTCGATAAAGACTGTTTCTGTAAGTTGTTGATTTGAAATTGTTTCTTACACCAGATTTATGGTCTGTTGACATATGCCAATATCTGACTTCATGTGCATTAATTCCGATTCTAGTGTGTTTATATGCATTTTTAAATTTGTTATGTTATACTGATACACATTAATAAGGTTGTAAGCCACGTGTATTCGTTCCAACAAACTTTCATTTACTTTTTGCAGGGTTGTTGATAATATAATGTTTTCTCTTAGTAACGATTCATGTCTCTTGGCAATTTCGCTTTTAGTATGGGTTGATAATTTTTTTTCACATTCTTTATGTCTTGTTGATAAGTTAGCACTATAATTTTCTTCAGTAGTTAAATCTTCTTTGCATTCTTCTGAAGCACCAGTACATTCTAAATGTATATCCAAACTACTATTGTAGAATGCACCAAATTCTTGACGAAGATTGTTCAATTTTTCTTTAATCGATGAGCAATTTGTTTCACTGGTTTCATCAGATAAACATATTAATATTAAGAGTGTATATATACAATAAGTAGTGCTTTAAACATATCGCTGAAGAGATGTCAACTTGAAGAGAGTATTAAGTAAACTGACGTAAAACAGTTTCTTTGAAAATATTTAAACCAAAAAATTAATATCTATAATAGATTACTGAAGTAAGAACTGTTAACATGTTTGTAACCACTTTGGTTGATATATTCTTTAAAACTACAAGGTAAGCATTCTGAACTTGGAATGTCAGTTTCTCCACCACATTTTTTACACCGATATTTTATTGGGACTGGCTTATTCATGAGCACAGTAGAAAGGATGTAAGATAAATGAAATTCTCTATCATAAAAATATTATATTCTTTATTTTCTTTTAATAATAAAATACATGCTGTAACAACGTTCTCTGTGATATTCAGCGCATGTTTAAGTGTACATAAGCCTGATATATGTGATATTTATAGTTATCCAGTGATATTCAACATGTTTAAGCTAGCTAGTATTTCTTTATATGATTGATATCGTTTTATTGCGCGTTTTATTTTTAATATGTATGTTTAATTTATGTTTCAATTGTTTTTTCTGAATTTCTTCCTCTCGAGTATTGTTCATGATAATTGTTAATGTTTTTTAATGAGCTGGTTATTATACGTGTGTGAACGACAGAAAGGTTTAAAGTAAAATAAGAACGGTTATTTCATTGTAACTGTGTTTCTAAGAGGATTATAAGATATCAAACGGTCATGTAAAATGAGGCAGTACGCTGATGTATTGTCTGGAATGTTTTGACCAGTTTCAAATTCCAATCTAATATCGACCGCTCCGAGTTTGAGAGATTCGTTCTGTTGAGAGCAATCAATGACGATTATGGGAGCATTGTTCAGAAAGTCTTTAAGAGACAAACACGGTTCGGGATTTTTTCTACCGTAATATGATTTTTGGAATTGCGTTACATCTCGTACAAAACAGCATTCTGTTGTTTGGAGAAATTTAGATTTAAATTATCGTACGGATATACGTTTGAGTTCAAGTATAGTTTAATGTTTGTCAAGTTACAGTGATCAAATAAACTCATGCTCTTATTTGTTTTATTTTTTCTTGCCGTTTGAAAGCCTACGAGTACATAACGAGGTTTCTCCAATTGATTTGTTGCTTCTACACTCCAAGTGTGTGTCATTGTCTTTTGTAATAACGGATACTCGTGCATTTCCCATCCTCTGAATGCAACCTGCAATTCCATGCCCCTGTCTATACAATTAAGGGGATGCAATTTTTGTTCATCTGAAACTTGTATGTGAGGCATTCTCCATGTTATTTTCCCTATTTGCACATTCACATTTTCTACAGTATCGTTAATTATGAAAGCGTTTATATCCGACAAACTTCTGAGTAAAACCAACTCTTGACGAATATAGATTATAATTTTTTTAAAACTTCCCAGAAACCAAGTAATGATGTTAAAGGTATGCAAACGTTAAAGTTACCATCGGTATACAGTACATGTGGAGAGCCCTGCAGATCTGCATTTTAAGTGAATTCGTTTCCAATCAAATAATTGATATATCCGATGACGCACCAAATGGTGAAGATTGTCTCACACTTGATGAGTTAAAAAATGTATTTAAATCGTACCATTGTAATAAACACGAGAATAATTATTTATTTGAAAACCAGTTGTATAAAGGGCTATGTAGGCTCAGTAAGTGAAATTTATTCACTTTGTTAATAAATGACAAGCTTTCGCCCAAATTTTAGGACGTCCTCAGGCCTTTAACACGTGAAATCCCTTACTTTACATTGAAATAGCCTCTGCAGGTGGGTTTTTCAATTGTTTGGACGCCGATTTTGTCCAAATTTCTCTTAAATACCATTTTAATTGATTTTATTGATTTTAAAGTGTTTTTTAACGCTTATGGGCTGCCGTGGCATAAGCTATTTTGTGTATTTCAATGTAAAGTAAGGGATTTCACGTGTTAAAGACCTGAGGATGCCCTAAAATTTGGACGAAAGCTTGCCATTTATTAACAAAGTGAATAAATTTAATGAAACACCTCTAACTTGGTTTCACTTACTGAGCCTACATAGCCCTTTATACAACTGGTTTTCAAACATTGTGGTTGGCTCGTTACTCCTTGTTTGCGTATAATTATTTATCTTGTGCTTTGGAATATGTATACAATATTTTCCATTGGAATAAATATTGCTGTAAAAGTTAATTATACACAATAAAAGTCTTAAATTAATTAAATAGTTTTATTAAATGTAATCTTGTGTGAATACATCCTGAGTGAAATTGATATCATTAATCATCATCTTCAATAGGTTTCTTTTTTGGTTTCTTCACCTGAACATTTTCTAGCACGTTCACTTTTCTTTTCCCATTTAATGATGATGTTGTTGGCTTTCCTTTGTTGTTGTTGTTGTTGAGCGGTACTGTCTTGCTGGTGGTAATGGAGGTGGTGGTGGTAACGCCAACAAATCATCCTCATCCTCCTCTGTATTCTCTGTGGCTGCTGATGATGCGGTGATTTCTAATAGACGATTGAATGAATACAATCTCATTATCCTATCAGCTCTAGCAATTTCTTCCGGGGTATCTACTCGCAAGCGAGTAATCTTTAAAGGTAAGTTTCCAAACTTACGCGTTAAAGTTTCACCTTTAGGTGTATAATACAAATAAAGATAAACTAAATTCTCTCTAACTTCTGTATTCTTTACGCCCATCCTAAACGAAAATAATACATTAGTATAAATAATAATAAAAAAATAATTTAAAAACTACTTACGTAAAGAGTAGTTTTTGAGTCACCAATATATCATCAATTGTAAACTCGTCGCTTTGCGATGCCACTACCAAAGTACATGGAATATTTGCCATTGTTGTTAAACTGATATTTGCATTGGAACAATTTGAATATATTGTAACGGGACCAAAGTTACCTTAATTATTATCAAGTAATTATTGATCGTCGTTGGGGCATTATCGTCTATTGTAAATCGATATTTTACTTGGGCTAGGACTGTCTTAGGTTGTGATAATATAGTAACCAGTTCTTTGCGTTAGGTACAGCTCGATAATTAGTTAATTCTTTGGTATTGACAATAAACACTCTGCTTACAGGTGAGGGGAATTAAACAATAAAACACATAAAGGTTTAAGACGTCTATTCGGCATAAACAACCACACAAAATTTTGCTGATATTATAAACATCTTAACAAAGTGAGATCAGACTGGACCGAAAATAAATTAAAAAATTTAATTTTTACAATTCGTATTTTAACATGCTATCACTGGGTGTTGCTTCCATAGCACTTCATTTAAATAAACTGTTCAAGATTAAATTGAGTCGTTTATCAGCACAATGGCAGATCGACCAATTAACAAACTTGTGTCAAGTGTTGTGAAAAAATTAGATCAGGTAAGTCGAATTATTAAATATAGAGAAGAGTTTTCAAAGTGGATCAAAATTATAGATCAATATTTAAAATTATGAAGAAAATGTATTAGAAAAAAAACCGAAAATGTTAGTTTTTTAAAATTAGAAACGGCAATTGGATTTTTTTTTATATTATAAAGAACAATTTAAATCAAATAAACAACGACTTAATAAAAATAGACTAAACAGACGTGTAGTTTGGCAAAATTTAGAAGCTTGTTTCCATAGTCGTATTAAATGCGGATAAATAATTAATATAAACGTTAAAGACCCATTAAAATTTTTCGAATTCTCGTTTAGAAGTTTCAGTATACAAATTAAAAAAACAATTAAAAAATCAACATTGAAAGTAAATAGTATATTTTGTGGTAATTTTATTAAACCTAACAATGGCGAAATTGAAATGAAACATTTTAATATAAAAAATCAAATAATAGATCAGAGTACAACTTAAAAAAAATGGTATAATGAGCACATTAAATTTAAAATTTTAAATAAACTAGAAGGATTCCAAGAACGGGATTCAGGTTGGTCATTATTTGAAATACTTTTTTTAAATATTAACATTAATAGATATGAGCCCATAACCGTAGGCATATCAACATATATTGACATTCAAAGGTTCATGCAAAATACAAAATCTGTTCTTAATATTAGAAATAATGATGAATATTGTTTCCTTTGGAGTATTGTTGCACTTAAATTTCCGGCACCAAATCATAGAAATCCTAATAGAATAACATCTTATCCACACTTTTCAACAGTTTTTGAAATGCACAAAGATCTCCCTCTATGTTCTGAACACATAATACTTCCAAATTCAAAAACAAAAAATGAAAAATTGATGACTAGGTACATTATTTAATAAAAAAAATATATATAATCCATTACACAGCACTACAACAAGCAGTTCGACTTAATATAAAAATATTGAAAATTCATAGAGTTTTACAATTTAAACAGTCACTTATCTTAAACAATATTTAGATTTAAATACTGAATTGAAGAAAAAAAGTACAAATGATTTTGAAAAAAATTTATTTAAATTGAATATTAATGCTATTTACGGTAAGACGATGGAAAACGTACGGAAATATCGAGACGTAAAAATAGTAACAAAGTGGAAGGGAAGATATGGTGCAAGCTATTACATTTCACAACATAATTTTCAAAATTGTGTTATTTTAGATAAAAATTTAGCTATTATTGAATTAAACAAATTAAAAGTTAAATTTAACAAGCCGATATACGTTGATATGACAGTTTTAGATATATCGAAAACATTCCTCTACGATTTTCATTATAATTATATTTTAGAGAAAATGCCTCAAAATGCTAAACTTCTTTATTGGGATACAGATTCATTAATTTACCATATTTTTAAAGAAAACATTTATGAGAACATAAAATCAAACATTGGTCATTTTGATACGTCAGATTATCCAATCGATAATGTGTTTAATATACCTTTAGCAAATAAAAAATGTATAAGTCTGACGAAAAATGAAAATATCGGAAAAATAATGGTGGAATTTATCGGGTTGAAATAAAAAATGTATGCCATTAAAGTGAAAGCTGATGATGATAAAATTACCCCAAATACTATTACAAAAGCAAACGGTGTAAAAAGATCTGCATTAAAAGAAATTTCATTTGACGACTTATGGTTGTCTATTTCATAATAAAAAATTTTCAGTAATTCAAAATTCAATTAGATCATTCAAACACTCTGTATACTCTATTCGTCAGAACAAAACAGCATTAACACCGCACGATGATAAGAGAATTGCTAATTATCTTTCCACGAATACTTATCCACTAGGTTATCATTAAAATGTACTTCTCTATTTTTTTAATAATTTCGATTTACTCAGCACTAGTCTAAGAAGTCACAACAAGGAAAGGATGTACTATTCGATCGAAAGGCATGTTCTTGTCCACTTTCTCGCTGAGGTAGCAAATATCGTAAAAATACTCCTTAATGGTTTCATTTGGTGTCTGTTTCCTACTCTCAAGCAAGTTTTGTCTAAGCTTCACAAGGTCCTCGTCCCCAAATTGCTCTATGAATACTTTTTCTCCTCCCATTTGTACCGTTGGCTGGATGCGTTTGTAGCGTCCTTGTATCACATATAAATAAACAAACAAATTAAATCTTTATACTTTTCTTTTCTTTAAGTTAATTTTCCAAAAATAAACGCCGAGTGCCGCGGTTAGTCGTCGGGAGGTCGTAGGTCTATCGATACAATAAAAAGGGCGCCACGTACTTTCAATAATTTCAATTTATACTCGGGTTTAAATGGCAGATCGTCGCAGTGTAAATAAAAGTACGAAAATTAAATAGATTAACTCAAAAGAGGTATATTGATAAAGTATTAAGATACGCAGATGGAAATTACATTGCATAATTCACATCAAAATCGCCACAAATCAAAATTATAATTATCATAAAATAATCGTCAAGTTACAAATTTTGACCAAAAATCACACTCATACAATTGGATCCAATTTTACATAATATATTTTTTTTTGTACTCACGTAACCCACAGTAATAAATATTTGTCTCTACGCTGATGTGAATATGCTCTGGTCGATTCCCGTTGATGTAGACCTAGTAATTAATGATTCCAAATACGAATGATCCACAGGCGTGATGTGCCATTTTCTTCCCTGTAGATAACGGTAATGACCTCCATGCAATAATGCAGCGGCATAGGTCGGACAAATGTATCTCGTACCGGACGAAGGTAAAATAAAATACTTGTTAATACTAATATTGTTCGACTACTCGAAACAACCCTGAAACAACATGTACAATGATAATCCGCTTAACTAATAAAATAAACGAATAAAGATATCTATAAAAAAAGATAATAGCATACCCTATGTTTGTGAGCGGGGTTCGGAAGTTTTAGTTTCTCAAATAATAACTCGGCTTAAATTGCAGCAAAAGATCCGCTTCAAATTAGCGTTAAGATGACTCTCAACAAGAGTACCATCAGTCGATGCACCTCCGACTAATAAGATCCCACAAATTAGGAATTTTACAATATAAATGTAATTATGATCTAGATCGGGGCGCAATACTGCTTCAAACCGAGTCAATCAAGTACTGCCTGCGTTCACATACTTTTCGACTTTCTACCTCGGCGCCATCTGTGCCCTCAGTTTCACCTTTCGACATTAACTGTATAACGCGGGAATTTTTAAAACGTTACAATGTGTGCGAATTGTACACATGTGTAAAACGCAAAAAGCGCATCAAATAAACAAAAATAGCTTCTCCAATCTCTCAGGGCATGGTATCAAACCTAAATGAACAAATAAAGTGCGAATGAATTTTAAAAAATCTACGACTACCTATATTGTGAAGGTATGAAGATGGGTTGCGCGATTCGTGCAAATATGGGTCTTATCAAAAAGGACGCCACATGAACGAAAAATATTGCGACATGTAGAAGCTGGAAAATCTTTCCCAGACGTCAGGCGGTAGGCCAAACAATAGGGCGCTATACAAAGGATTCGCGCCGACAAAAGGTTCCATTCAAAAAAAAAACATCTCTACAACGCGCCAAATAGTAAAGTGGTTTGACCAAGGTCGCTCTACGGGTTGCTTGGCAGATGTGCTAATAGAAGCTACAGGGGTACCAACGTTCGATAGAGGAAAAAAAAAGAAAGTACCGACATGAGATGGCGTGGTAGAGTAAGGAAACCAAAGCTGCCCCATTGGTTGCGAATGGCAGGGGCTAATCGGTTGCTCTTCAGAGGGGGTTGGCCGCACGAAAAGTGGTACTGATTGGGTCCAATACAAACGGTCAGTCTTTAACGGAGTAGGGGGTGAGTCAGAGGGTTGGTCGTTAGGAGTCTTCTTGCGGACAGAGGGGAGATAGAGAGAGTTAACGGGGGCGGTCGTAAAAGTCTTCTTTCGGGGCAGTCGTGAAGAGAGAGTTAACGCGAACAGTCATGAAGAGAGGAGCGAGCGGGCGAGTCGAGCGGGCGAGTCGATCGGGCGGGCAGTCACTGAAAGTTGGTTTCAAGATTCGTTTCATTCGAGGTCTCCGGTAGAAGGCGGTCGATCAGAGTCACTGGGGGGTAGCCCCAGATGACGATATCAGAGCGTTGGGGGCGGTTCAAAGTGAAAGGTTTCGTGGGGTTGAGTTCATTGTGGTAAATTGTTCAGTGCCTTTGGGAATATCTTCAACGCCGTTCTTCTGGGAGTTTTGGATTCGTTGGCTGCCGTCTTCAGGCGTGGAACACAATACAGGTTAAGAATATTTGTTTTCTTCTTTCTTTAGTTTTATTCAATTCCATAATTAGAGAATAGGTGTCGCTAGTTTTGTCTTCATTAGTGGCGCAGTATTTGGTCCACTCGTTATCTTCACGAGTTGTGCATTGTTTTGTTTGGTTGGTTTCGATGAACGCCGCCAGGTTGCAATAGGGGGAGGATAATTCCGTTTGTCTCTCTCTCTCTCCCGCAAACACACACACACACAAATCAATTACGGTCGACCAATAAACATAATAAGTCAATTTAAGCAATAACATTTTGCAATAACAATGTTTGGGCCCAATCAATTCAATGAATAATTACATGACGACAGAGGTAGAGAAATTAAACACACTATAGAAAAGAGTAGCGCAATTGCATCAATAATAAACAAAGGTAACACAATTTCATAGTAATCAAAAGGTAGCTCGTTCTCATGATAATTACAACTTCAACTGCAGTTAGATAAATAATGAATAACTAGTCCTTACTCCCCAAGGTCATTCAATTAAATCAAATTCACGGTAAATCAATTTACAATCAAAGGTTTTATTTTGTAGTAAGTTAAAGACTGAAGTTTATCCTGTTTTTTATTTTATTTTTGCACTACGCGTTTCGGCCAATATCTATGACCATCATCGGGTGCTGGAAGGTGTATACATATATTACATTAGTTATAAAGTTCATCAAATAAATGTACAATAGTAAGCTTATACATAGTTCAGAATTGTGTATAACATATTAAAATTGTAAAAATAGGGGGACGATACTGGGGTTTCTTCTATTTATTAACACTAATGACAAACAACTGCTGCTACTGGGTGGATTAACATTATTTAATTATTTCTAATATTCAACTGATTATTGGAAGTTTTTCTTTTCATCATATGTATAAACATGTGGCATGTTGGAACATTTCTAACTCGATACTGGCAAGACAGTGATAACTTTAATTTTTCTTACCTTACGTCTAATTTTCTGTACATAAAATACGTGTTGAAGGATGAGATGAATTTTGTGATACTTTCTTGTAGCAAACTATCATTATAGGTGTTATGTTATTTTTATTTTATTACGTTGTTTAATTTCTTGTTGCAAAATGGCCTACTCGTTGAAATTATGAAGTCATGTGGTTTTGTGTAATAGTGTCTGCGCGGGTTAATGCGCATATGGTATAAATAGTTGTATGAAGATTAGTGATTCTAAAAATGTTTAAAGGTTGTGAATTATATTATTTCTTAATTTCTCCAATTTGTTATATACTATTTCCAATTGATAAGTTAAGTTATTAGTTTTAATAAAGGATCATAATTGATTTCAACTTGTCTATTGAGGCAAATTGAATTTTCACTTCTGACTGCATAATAAATATAGTAATATTCTTTAAGTTTTCTCTTTTTCATATTTCTTTCTTCTTCTATCAAAGTAAAGTTATCTATTGTTATTGTGTGGCCCGTAAAAAGTATATGTCTGCCGATCTCAGAGTTAATTTTATCGTTAATGTGTTCTTTTGCTCTCTTTCGTATGGTTCTTCCTGTTTCACCGTAATAGAATGCTTTACATTCGGGACAAGTTGCCTTATAAACACCAGATTTGTCTAGGGATAGTGTTTCTTGTTTTGTGTTAACTAATTTTTGGCCTATTGATGATTTATTTTTAAACGAAAGATTGTATTTATGTTTTTTAAATATGTTTTTTAGAGTGTTTAGTTTTGTATTGTTGAAAGTGACAGATTTGTATATGTTATTATCATTTTTGGTGATTTTTGTAAGACTGGATTGGAATGTGTGTAAAGTATTGTGTTTGGTTATGAGTTTATGTATTGTCATTGAATCAAAATTATTATTTGTGGCTATTGATTTTATAGTGTTTATTTCTTTAAAATAGTTATTGTTTGAAAGAGGAATATTGTTCAAGCGGTGAATGTAGTTGTTAATTGCTGCAAATTTATGTGAAA